>JAYMSL010001907.1:0-15599 GCA_036897195.1 Plantago coronopus
TATTTACTTTAAACATCAATTATTTTACTATTAACATCAACAATTTATAAGTTATCAACTATTCAATCATGAACATAAAATGTTTTATAATATACATCACTTATTTTACCATTAACATCAACGGTTTATTATGAAATATCGACTATTTAGATTACAAATGAACAATTTGACATGAAATAATCGACTATTTACATTAAACATCAAGTATTTTGTCATTAACATCAATTATTTATCGCGGAAAGGAGGGAGGTGCTACGAGGAGTGGCTGTCACTCCCCGTGCGCCGAGGATCTCCCATCTTCTTTTTGCTGATGACACCCTCTTATTCTGCCAAACTTCTTCTTCAGCTGCTCAGGAAATCAGCAGAATTCTCCTACGATATAGCCAAGCCTCAGGGTAGGAAATTAATTTGGAAAAATCCACAGTAGTTTTTAGTAGAAATACTAATAACGATAAAATTGAGGAAGTTCGGGGTTTTTTACCAGTTCGGGTAGTTGACAAACATGATAAGAATTTGGGACTCCCTACCACTATGGGCAGATCTAAAAAGGAGGTGTTTAGTTGGCTTAGAGATCGAATCTGGAAACGCATAGATGGGTTTGGCAATAAGTTTTTATCCAAGGGTGGTAAGGATGTTCTAATTAAATCTGTGTTACAAGCTATTCCTACCTATGTGATGGGCTGTTTTAGACTTCCTGACTATTTGCTCAAAGAGATTGACTCCCTGATTGCTAAATTCTGGTGGGGTAATGGCACTGATAAAAAAATTCACTGGATTAGCTGGAAGCGCATGTGTCTGTCAAAAAAACAAGGGGGTATGGGTTTCCGGGACCTTAGAAGTTTTAATCAAGCCATGTTGGGGAAACAAGTTTGGCGAATAATCCAATTCCCTGATTCACTGCTCAGTAGAATTCTCAAGGCCAAATATTTTCCATCTTCTGATATCCTAGATGCGGTACCTAAGAACAATTCTTCATTCACTTGGAAAAGCACATGTGGGGCAATTGACTTGGTTAAGAAAGGAATTCGGTGGTGTGTGGGGTCTGGGGAGAATATAAGTGTTTGGGGAGATGCTTGGATTCCTCGCAATGGTGCTTTCACACCATTCACTCCTGATTTATATGAGTTAGGAGATATTGTGGTCTCAAACCTGATTAATAGGGAGTTAAACTGCTGGGATGAACAAATCTTGGAGAGCATTTTTTGGGAGGATGATATCACTGCTATTATGCAAATCACAATCACTGGAAACCATGTACCAGATGCACGTATGTGGCATTACTCACGTCAGGGAATATACACAGTACGTTCAGCATACTTCTTGGATATGATGATCAGGGATGATAATCTGTTAAACCAACAGGGACAGCCTAGCTCACTCCAACCGCCTAACTGGAGTTGGGTTTGGAAATTGGCTTTACCCAGTAAAGTCAAAATCTTCTGCTGGCGATCTATGCATAATGCTCTCCCCGTCCTAACTAAACTGCAAAGTCGTGGTGTCGTCCAGGACCCGGCTTGCGGTATCTGCGAGTCTACTAATGAGTCACTGCTTCATGTGTTAAAAGATTGTCACTATGCTAGGATGTTTTGGGCTATTTCTAATTTACCTCATATTGTCATCTACAACAATTGTGCAGAAATTGGCGATTGGTGCTCACACATTAGAAAGCAGCTTTCGGACGAAGAGTTTAGATTCTTCATCTGTGGATGCTGGATCATATGGCATAGCAGAAACCAAAGAACGCACGGCAACCCGGAGTCCAGTCCTGAAGAGGCAGTTGCCTTTACACATAGTTATATTACCAGATATACAGAGGCTCAGGCTCATCTCAGAGGACCAATCCCGCAGTCTGATAACACTCACAAGTGCTGGAACCGACCACCAGATGGCCATATCAAGCTCAACTTCGATGCGGGAATTTCTACACATGACAGATGTGCAAAGACTGCAGCAGTCGCGCGGGACTCAGACGGCTCAGTTCTTGCCTGGCAATCCAGCAGAATCTCGCACCTGCAGAATCCGGAGGTGGCCGAAGCACTTGCAGCTCGATTGGCAATTAAGCTAGCTTCTGCAAACCAGTGGCGCAGCATCATTTTGGAAGGAGACTGCATCTCAGTAATCCAGGCTTTACAAACAGAGACTCCAGCCTTCTCAGCCATAGGTGGAGTAATATTGGAGATTAAAGAGATGGCAAACTCCTTTTCAGCTATCCAATTTAATTATGTCAATAGAGATTGTAATGTGTTAGCACATCTTATAGCTAAACACTGTGAGTTTGACATTCAAGGTTGGGAGATACTTCCTTTCCCTCAACCTTCTGTACTTGATCTCTGATTGATATGATATTGATCTCCTTTCAAAAAACATCAATTATTTATAAATTATCAACTATTTTATCATGAACATAATATGTTTTATAGTATACCTCACCTATTTTATCATTAACATCAATAATACTTTAAAGGTGGACTTTACCAACAATTAGTATTAATTTCCGCTGGTCAATATATTAGAAGCCCGTCTGGCCGTCTGGACTAAAGTGTAAATATGCAAAACTAGTCCCAGGAAGCAGGGAAGAAGTATCTAGAAGGTCTAGAACAACATACATGACACAGACACTTGCATAAGGTTGGAGAACACTGAAAATCTCTTCAATTACATCAAAATCTCCTCCACCTGAAAAACAAAAACAAACGAACCAATGTCATCCGGCGGCGTTACGGTGGCGGACGGCGGTCCGCAGATGTACTTCTGCCACCAATGTGAGCACACCGTCAACATCGCCCCCTTACCCGGCGGTGATCTCCTCTGCCCGACCTGCAACTCCGGTTTCGTCGAAGAGTACCAAATTGATCAAAACCCTAACCCTAACCCTAACATACCGGAGCCATTCTTACCCGACCCATTCTCCTTCCTCCTCTCTCAGTTCCTCTCTGCAGAACGTCCTGAATTTGAGTCCTCATTTGGATCAGACGCCGCTGTTTATGACCCGATGTCGTACCTCATGAACCTCTTAGCCAGTCGGCGAGCCAATGGCGTCGATTATCAGTTCGTTGTTGATGATCCGGCAGGGTTTCAAGTCCCGGCAAATATGGGGGACTATTTCATGGGGCCAGGGTTTGAGCAATTGATCCAGCAATTGACTGAGAATGATCCTAATCGTTATGGTACTCCGCCTGCTGCTAAGTCTGCTGTACAGGGGCTTCCGAGTGTTAAGGTTGATGAGGAATTGATGAAATCTGAGCTGGCGCAGTGTGCTGTGTGTAAGGATGACTTTGAGTTGGGGACAATTGTGAAACAGATGCCTTGCAAGCATGTTTATCATGAAGAGTGTATTCTTCCGTGGCTTGAGATGCATAATTCGTGTCCTGTTTGTCGTTACGAGCTCCCTACTGATGATCCGGACTATGAGAACAGGAGTAGTAGTGGCTTGAGTGGAAGTGCTGGACCGAGTGGAGGTGGTAGTAATGATAATAGTGGTCGTGCTAATGAAACTGGTGGGAGTCCAGGACAGAGGACAGTGGAGAGGAGGTTTACTGTAACTTTGCCATGGCTATTTGGTGGGTTTGAGTCGGGATCAGGGTCAGGTTCGGGTCCAGGATCAGGGTCAGGTTCCGGGTATCAAGGTTAGCAGAATCAGGGGTCTCACTAGTTCTGCTTTAGGTAACCCCTTTAATCAATCTGAATTTACTTTCGTGATTACCATTTATTTGATTGAAGTAAATTTATGAATGATACCTCTTTGAATTATTATCTTGCTTTCAAAAGTTAACAAAGTAAACTGTGATTACCTAGATGGGGAATGTATTCTTTACCAATTCAACAAATTTTCTGTAGTCGCCAGTAGAGGACGAAGTAGTTAAGCTCATTAGCAATACCATTAAAGGTAGAATGTGGACATACTTGGATAGTATAATCCATTTAGCTTGGATTTTTTTCGTTGGTATTGTTATTCGCCAATATGTATTAACAGTCGATTTAATATGGGGATGTGGATAAGTAAATCTCCCATGAGACTCACTATTGTCTATCTTACAGTTTTGGGGTCAAATGGGACTCGATGTGAGGAGTTAGTTACAGTTTTAAATTGACATATTGGGGGCTGTGTGGAAGGTGAAGAAAGAACTAAGAATCCTGACTAGTGTAGTGTACCATCGGATAATTCTCCCTCTGGAGTCTGGATAACAGATGTAGGTCAGCAAGAGCCACACTAGACTAGACATTGACTCGGAAGAAAGGTGAAAACTCTAAGCTGAGACTAATATGTAAAATTGCACTATAGATTAATTAAGAATCTTTTGTAGACTAGTCCTACTCACTTAATTAGAAGTACTATCATTTACCTTGAGGGAAGATTGTTGACATGGGCTTTTGAAAATGCTGACATGAAATGGCCTGGCGTATAAATGCCATAGCTTTGTAGTTCGGAACTGTACGATTGTGTCATTACTTTAGGTGCTAAAAGTTGTCTTTTCATGAACCCCTCTTTCCATTTCTGCTTGTGATGTGGTTTTCGAGTTTAGAGTGTTTACCCAAAGAACTGATCGGATATTGCACCTGAATTCTTCTTTCCCTGGTATGAATGATGGCTAGGATCTCTTCATGGAGTTGTTTCCCAGATTTGTTTTGACTAAAAACCTGTAGGCTGTAGCATTTTCAAATTAGGTTATCATCTGTGGAAAGGGTATTTCCTTGTTAATTAAAGTTTAACGTCGTCTTTTTGTGATGTTTACACTTTACAATGAACATAGTGTTTGTCTGAATTTGGGAAACACTATTTTTTTTAGTAACATAACGTATTTTACACTTGTTTTAGCAACTGAATCATTAGTTACTCCGAAGTAAACAATTTTAGCATGGACCAGAAGACTAAATCATTCAGACATTCAGTGATAAAGACAGAAGGGCTTATCAGCATAAACTACTGGATTAATGAAACATAACATTAAGAAATGAGTTGATTGCTGCACTCATTTCATCTATTAGAAAAAAGAGAAAAAAAAAGGAAGCAGCAAAGCGAGGATCAATAATGGTTCCCCATTCACTCCCGTGGTTACTCGAACCCCCGACCTATTAGTTGGAGGGGAAGCGTCTTACCAACCGAACTGTCGTTGTTCTATTAGAAATTGACGTAAAGCACGGCCAAGTCTTGTTATAGATTTTATTGAATGCACCAGCATAAAAAGTCATTGTGTCTGTGTTGTGATTTTAGGCTTGTTTTCCTTATGAAAAATGAAAAATAGAAACAATATGAGCTCAATGTGATTTTACCCCCTTAACTTAGGTTGGGTTTAAATCGCTGGAGATTGTTTACGACTTGGGTGGGAGTCATTGTAGTGTAATAGCATGATGCTGTTACCTTTGCATGGGTTGGTGCGAGTGAAACTGAATCTGGAGGGCTTTAATAAATGGTTACAATTTACAATATACAAATAAATTCAATCTAAGAAACCACTTTTCTGTACCCTCTGAATATTTGGAGCCAATGAAGAGCGCAGGAGCTGGAGCTTGTTTGGTGCCTGGGTGGGTGTCGTATGGGTAGCATGATGCTGATACCTTGCATGAGTTGGTGTGAGTGAAACTGAAGCCGGGGTTTGGCAGTGACAAGAATGAAAAGTTACGCTTAGAAATTAGGGACTTGTGCTACCTTGATGAGAAACTGTTTTCCCAGCCTAGGATGATACTGATTTTTTTGAAGCCACTTTTGGTTGCAGAGAAACTTCCTAATTAAGCTTTTATTCTTTTTCTTTTTCCCTTGCGTACGTTTAGGATTTTTTTTTTTATGGAATTCCCCATAATTATATTATGAGCCAATTCAAAAGCTGAATACGCCTGTTTTTTTTATAAAGCTATATCCTGTGCACTGGAATATTCTCTCAAAGTGTTCTGAATTTTTCTATAGGCTGATCCGAGCAAATTAGTCCTGAATGCTTTGCAGGGTTATTGTCTCTGCTGCATCTTCTTAGCTATTACTAGCTTCATTCGTGTCAATTACCGTAACCAATTTTGCCATTTGAATGAAAACAATAAGAATTTGCATGTGAATGGATCAACTGTAAGTAACTGAAAGCTGTGAAAGATACAAGTTGGTCAAGAACAGAATAACCGGGGCTGCATTTCTATAAAAAACTAAAAGTTCAAAGTCAAATTATAGTAGCTTCTGTAACAGGACTTCAAACTGACACTGGTAACATGTTTGAAGTTATGATGATATACATTTGGGAATGGGGATGTTAAGAAGATACCAATGTTGTAGGTCTACTGTGGGTAGATTTTCTTTTTATTTAAAAACCTTTTACTCTGTATGTAATGTGTTATCGACTGGCAGGGTAGGATATTTAAAAATCTATAGCGTCTTATCTTCACTTTAAGGTTGTATCTAGTACTCCCTGCTATCTGCAGGGCCTGTTATATACTTAACCAGATGAGAATATACATATGAATTATGTTGGCCTCATGTATTTTCTATTGCAATACTGGATTTTACGTTTTTGCTGTTCACTACAAGAACCCTGAATAGTGTGAATTGTGACATAACTAATCTATTCCTGCAGTTTTAGCCATGTGGAGAGCATATAAGATATGATATGAGCACTGATGGATTCCTTTCTGCGCTGACAAGAGAAGTGATGATGCTCAAGTCATGAGTATATATACATTTAAATGTTTTGGTGCAAAAATGTGGAACCACAAAAACTTCCTTGCATCTCGGGGGACCTTGGAACATATATATTTTGTCTTTGGAGTAGTTTAAAAGTAATTTTGAGTAATTGAATGTTTGCTAGTGTTACAGTTTTCCCCTCTTTTCCTAGCATTCAGTTACATGCTCTATGTTACCAATCACTTCGGAGATTTGTGCACATAATTACATTACATTCAACTGGCTCGTTCGGAACTTTTTGTTATGATACTTTAGTCTTAAGGTTTCTGATAATTAGTGCTAGAGAGTAGACAACTTTTATTGAGTGCAAAGTGTTTGTTTGCTTGACAAATAACCGGTTGAACTTGAAAGTAAATGTTCAGTAAATTAAATAACACTTGTACACACAGTGGGCATTTGAGATTGGCGTAATATTTCAGTTAATTATTACATCCTGACAAGATAATGTGATTTGTCACAAAATCCTATATTCCTTAAGTTAAAATTAAATTTCCGTTATCTAGACCCTTTTCCCAAGTAAGGGTGTGTTAATAGCTTGATGGAAACCCTAGCACCATGCATGAGTAACATCTCGCACAATTCCTCTGGTGGTACCTCTATTCCAGTAAGCATTGTTACTCATACAATACGCACAATTCCTCTGGCACTGGTACCTCTATTCCGGTAAGCAATTTTACCCGTCCTCTTGGAGGCTTTTGCATATTTGAAAAGTTCTATGGTTGAGTAGAGTCTACTCTCAGTGATAAGGTCCAGTTCTTCCCCATCATTATTGTTTTCAACATACTTCCTTCTAGTATTCCTTCACCCTGAACTTCTTTATTTCTGGAAGTGTATAAACATTTGTATAAAGTTAATCAAATTAAGAATATGATGTTGCAGTTTAACATTCATATGTCGTCCTTATGATATAACCGACAACATTTAGCTTCTCGTCACAGAATTAGAAAATTATTAAGTTAAAAAAAAAACGAGCATTCTAGTCTATGGTGTATATAAAGCAAATGGATGAATGACTAAAAAGTAAAAACAGTAAACATACACGAGCATCCTCAAACAATTTGCAATAGGTTAAGTTGAAGTGAAATAGAAGTGGGCAAGTTCCAACTCTCCCACTCCCACTCCCACTTAATTTAAAGGTTAGTTCCTTCATCCCATACAAAGTGTACATGAAGAGAAACAAAGTCGAATAAGACCAAGCAATGCACTTGTCGTTGGGGTTAAACCATTCCTCCAGGCTACTGAAGTAGCAGTACAGAGAAAGAGCTTGGATCCCAGCAACCGGAAACTGCTTGGCTACAGCAAGAAACCCAAGGATACCTTTCTCTTTGCCACAACAGCAGGGGCAAAGAAACTCTTGCATCTGCTACCTTCACAGCACAACGGCGCTCTGCTTCCCCTTCGCTCCCCTGCATTCGTGGGATCATGGGCAGAATTTCTTCTGCATCGAATCCATGCACCAGCAGACAGATTGGAAAGAAGGCCAATTGCTCAGCAGAGACCTATCACTTATGTTATATACTACCTGAAGCAACAAGCAGAAGAAGAAAACTGGGTATGAAAATCAGTTACGTACACTAAGTCACTAATAACCCACTAATAACCCTTTGTTACGTTCAGAGACAAGTTTTTCACTTTGTTTGGGCAAAAAGTTCGATTAACTTGGAGAAAACTTGAACAGAGTATAGCCACAACAGAAAAATGATAAGGGTAAATTATGGCAAGGCCAACCACTCAAACCAGATAGGTAATCAAACAAAGACCAGTTTACACTCCCTTGCTTGATTGTGTGCTTCTACCTTAATGGAAAATAACCGTTGATTATGGAAACAGCCCAGGAAAGTAGCTACAATTTAGTCTGATGTGGTTCTTGCCCGATACTGACGACCTGGTTTTTGAATGCTGGAACCAGTTTCTACTGCTAAAGGTTTTTTATCCTCTTCCATTGCAGATACTTCACTTTCTTGGATGTCCTCTGATGAAACAACAGAGCAACTGTTCTTAGATTCGCCTGTTGTTTTGTTCCCTCCTTTTTTATCTGACTGATCTTCTTGTTTTGTTCTTGGAGTGAACATCACTGGTTTTGAAATATCAACTGGGGTATCATCTTGAGATCTATGATCATTACTTTGCCTCAAGGACTGGAAGAATTCCATAAATGCGTTTTTATTGGATTTGTCATCCGTGTCATCAGATGAATTGAAGGCGTAGCGAGTATACTTGGAAGGGTTCCTAAGATAGTCCGGAATACCAGGTGAATACAGATCAGATGCACACTGTTCCACTGCACCGTTATGCTTTGAAGGCCTGGATGAAAGCTCACTGGGTTCAGAAGAAAGCTGATCCTCACTCTCGGTTTTAGTTTCAGACGTGAAGCAGACGCGTTTACTAGGCCTTGAGTCCGGCTGTTTTCCTCTTTTCTTCAGGATTGGTTTTGGAAGGTTAACATTTAACTGTTCTCTATTAGAATCCTCGGCAGCCACAGATGAGGGTACATTAGCAGAAATTAGTGACCTATCAAGATCCCCTGATGCTTCAGCATCTTCTTTCAGTCTCATTTTAGCGGCCATGTGGTTTGCACGAGGGTCTTTTTCAACTGCACGGAAGGAGTTTGGAAGCTCACAATGTGTATCGAGTTCATCAATATCATACTCAGCAATTCTTACATCCTTCATGTACAAGCGATCACCATCCTGCTGCTCTTTACCAACTGCCACTTTGTCGAATTCATCTTCTTCTTCCTGCAAACCAAATAAGAAAGAATTAGAGCCACAGCAGAACCTACGAAAGAGGTTCGTTAAGCAGAAATTCCATGTAATGAAGCAATCGCATAAAAAAAGTCTATCTACAATTTTAAGATTGGCCAAACACAAACCACAGAACAAAACACCATGTGTTCTCAGGTGTCAATATTGCACTCCTTATAGCTAAATAAATACATGGGGCTGGGAGACGAGATTTCCTGTAAACATCTCTATATTCCACCTATATGTATATACCTAGTGGTCCAACAGGAATAATGAGACCGAACTTCCATGGATGAATTAAAAAATCGTGTGTATATTTTAGGCAATTGGCACACAATACAAGCGGAAGCCTTAAAAGATCAATTTTCTGGACACAGAAGACTAAAGTAGAAGTTACAATCACTAGGCCACCTGCACATACTCCAGCTCCATCTAGTAAAACAAAGCCATGTAAGAGTACCGACAAATTTTGCAACATTCACGACACGTAATCTACATTTTTAATGAGCAACTCCATCGCTTGTTCAATGTAGTCTACACTATAATTGAGCAGCTCCATTGAAAAGAAATCGATTCTCATCAAATACAAGTTGCATTAGATTAACAAACTTCAAGCAAGAGCTAAAACGATGGTGCACAGAACAAGGAACTAGCTGAAACAGTCGCATTCAAGCTCAGTAGCTAACATTGCAAATCGAAGTATTGGTTGGAGGGGAGGGTAAGCATATTAAGCTTACCAATTGAGCGAATTAATTGTTTATAAGCAAAAAAAAAAAAAAAAAATTTAATTGACTTTTGTTATTGTTGCAATTACTAAAAGCCTATAGCTGAACTCAAATGGGCAAAACTACTGAAATCAAAATTCACAAGTAAGAACCCTAAAAATCAGGAAAGGGGAACTTACAACTGACCTCAAAATCAAGGGTCGAATCACGGCCAATATTGGCCTGAACATCCCAATCATCATCAGCAAAACTAGTATTACACCGTTTCAGCTTCCCACCTTCATCCTTGTCTTCTGCTTGTTCACCTTCCTCGAAGTCGCTGAGGTCCTGAAGATCCGATTCCAGTGGATCTTTCAAATTGGATTCCTCATCATCGCCACCATCATCCTCTTCTTCTTCTTCTTCGTCATCTAATTCGGTGTGGCGATTCCACTTTCGTCTTTCGATCTCTTCATCGGTGAGACGCCAGAGAGAAGAGGTGGGTGATTGGGCGGTGGACAGGGGTGCGGTGGTGTTTTCGCTGGCGAAGGCGGCATCAATTTTACCGAAGATTTTGTCTACGCGAACTCTGAAAGTATCCTCCTCCATTAGAGTAGTAATTGAAGAGTGTGAGTTTGAGGTACGTATAAATAGGAGATGGGATGAAGACGAAGGCGGTGTACTTGTGCGTGTAGGATTGGGAGATGTACTCCCTCCCCTCGGACGTCCGCTCAATCCAGAAAATGGAAACTTTTTATTCAATTTAAATCAAACACTTCTACTCCACTTGTACTATATATCAATTTACTACCACAATTCAACCCTACTTATACTACTTTACTTTCCATTAATTACTCCATTATACCCCACCTGTACTATATACCAATAAACTACTACTCTCCTTAAATATTGTGACAAAGTCAAATCGGGGCTCGTTTAAGCGGACGGAGGGAGTAACTAAGTAGCTTTTGTAAGATAATGACACTTGGAGGGTGGTGGTATGCAAGTGAGATTCGAGCTCGGCTTAGGCAGTGTACCTATTTTGAAGTTTTAGTAGTTTAAATTTGTTTCTTTTACAAAATAATAGTTTATATATGATGACGAAACAAGATAGAAAGTATAAGATAGAACAATAAGAAAGGAGAGAGCAAAATGCGAAGTATTTTCATTCATCTCATTTCAAGAGTTACAAGTATATATAAGTGTACATTTTACAATACGTAAGCTCACTATTTATACCAGTACAACAAGATGAAAGGTGAGCTATCTTATGAATGCACTTCATAGTGGTACATAACTACACTCAATAATAATTCACAATAATGCGTGTTACTAATGCTCAGGGAAGGCAAAGAGACGTTCACCTAAATAATATTTTTCATAACACTCTCCCTTGAATGTCAATTGCCTTAACAATATGCCTCGTTAAAACCTTACTAGCAAAACCCAGTGGGAAAAAGCATAGTGAAGGGAAAGGAGTCCACCATTGTTGTTTCATTAAAATACGCTTATTGGACTACTGCCTCGTTAAAAACTTTGCTAAGAAAAATCCAAATGGAAAAAAACCTTAGAAGGATGTCACTTGATAATTGTATGCATCATATTGTCTTCGGGACAATTTTATCAAATAGTAGTATCAGATATGGACATAGAGTAGTCCACTGTGAACTCCAAACTTGGTCATGCGTCTTGATCTTCTTTCATTGAGTAATGGATCATCCCTCTATATATGAATGACCATCATATCATGCCTCGTTAAAACCTTAATAGGTAAAACCTCATGGGAGAAAACCCTTATAAGGAAAAAGACTACATGACAAATAATATTATATGTTGGAAGTAACCTTGGTAAGAAAATCCAATGGGAAAAAACTTAACTAAGTAAAAGAGTACAGTATATTTCCAACTCCCCTTGATCGATACATCACTTGATTTCAAAAAAACACAACTGGACAACGTTTCACACCAACTTTTCAAATGTGGATGTAGGAAGTTTTTTAGCAAACAAATCGGTCAAGTAATTTTATGCGCTTATAATGTTACCTCATTAAAAACCATGCTAGGAAAAATCCTGTTGGGATAAGAACCTAGTCGAAGGAAAAAAAGAGTGTAACAAACTAACAATTGCTCGTCAAAATGCGCAAAACAACCTAATGATGTTTACTTCATTATCTCAACATTATATATGCGGAAAAATGATTACGCTAGTTCTGGCCCATTTCGATTTCAATATTAGCAAGAATGTTTAATTTGGCTCTAAACAATCTCTTACATGCTCCAACTTATGGTTGAGTTGATATTATTGTAAGCAAATAATTGGGAATGCTTACTTCACTAGATTCACTTGGGGTGAATACTTATTTATACTTTATTAAAGTGTGAAGTAGTATAGACTAATGGGTATAGAGGTCTAAATATATGGAACATTATATCCTCATTAATTTTCCTCTTTTCCTCACACATGTGTGCAACCATGGTATCTTTGTAGTTCATCGGGAACTAACTCATGTTAAGATAGAGAGTAATCATCTCCTTTCATAAACAAATCATATATGATTTATAGTTTATCTGATGACTATACATGTGCACCACATATAACCTTCAGGGGTTAAGTGGTAATATTTAAAATCATGAAAAAATGTATGAATGCATGCAATATGAGAACTAAACTATTAGAATGAACTAAATCAAATAGATGATATAAGAGTAACGATATTATGCAATATGCAATTCTTAATATCTAAATGCATATGATATTTTCTCAATAAAATAAAGACTCTAAAAATTTCTATTCATCAATTATATGGACATCAGGTCCATGAGCTCATCTTGTATTTTCTTGTCGACATTAGATGGATTAGCAAGTAAGATCCCGATTTACATGTCCAACGAATTTCACATATGCTTTTCAATCTCTTGCGGTTCCATGTATACCGGTAGATTTAATAATCAAATCTTTTTTCATAGATTGCTCAAGTACGTACTGATTATTGATATCCGAATATTTCATTTGAATGTGCCATTTCCTTTCATATATATGCCATCTATTATAATTCAGATATCTATTCTTCATGGGTATTGCTAATTTTACTCTTCAGGAGTACCAACTGCACTATCTTGCCATTTTTATGTACTATAGTTTTGGAACCAGATATAATTTACGTTTTTGCAATTCAGGTCCATGAATAATATAGTAGGCAAGTTATCTCAATGTTCAAAATATACTATTCTATAACTGATCTGTAATTCTATACGCCTCAGAATAGGGTCATAGTGGCTAACAGTCAAATGATAAATTTTATGTATGAACATATCTTAATTACATTGAGATATAGCTGGTTTCAGGATACATCTTATCGAGATACAATATCATTTCATTCCTTTGATGTATCTCATATTAATAACAAGCTTGAACTTCGGGTTCAACTTGGGGATCAAGATTCATTTTTATCAGCTTTACCTCATCATCCTCCCCTTAAGGTGGTATAAACTATCTCTACTAGATAGAACTTTAGGGATATTTGTTCCACCTTTTAATCATTTATCTCATATGAGGAGTCGACATTTTATACGTACGCAACTGGATTTTCTTGTGCTGAAAATAAGCTGCCCCAAATAAGAGATCTATTAATTTATAAAACTAACTCAATTGGAAAAATGAACTTGTCAACTTTGATTGACATGTGGACTTCTGGTCACTATATATAATACATATAATACAAGACAATTCTTATCAACTTTATGAGTAATATAACTCATTTTCAAGATCTCCACTTTTATGCTTGATCTCAAAGTTGTGTCTTGTCGTTCAGATAATGTATCACAACTTGAGAAAGTTGTTAGCACAAAACTATAAATTGTATTAGAAAAACCCCATGTTTTTCAAAACGGGTAATTTATACCCGGATGACCTAATATTCACATCACATATAATCTGTGCTAATGACATTATATTACCATATAGTCACACATCTCATACCAAACTTCTAGTTGGTTATACTCAAATAATGACTAATTCTTTGAAATCAGTCAATCTCATGGATGCCTGCATTTTACAATAATATTCGTACTTTGTTTATATCTCCATGCACGATGACTAAGATGTTGTGACATAAAGACATGGACCATTATATTTTTATATTTGGTAAGACTTATAATTATATACCCCTCCATGGAGTAGATTCAACATGTGTGCTTTACTTGGGCACCAACTAGGTACTCTTTCGGAGTCATAAGTTTTACAATTTATAATCACATCTTTGAGACTACCAAATCTCGTAATATATTTTTGCACTACGGGTGACAAAATTACGAAGATTTTATGTTTCTGTCTTCTAGACATAAACTATCTCCTCTTAAGTTATGAAACCCTTTTTCCAGTAGTAATAGAAATGTTTCTCGGGTCATTTGCCCTGATTACAAATGGTCAACAACAAGAAAGTAGAGGGAGGAAATAGAAGAGTTCTTAGGCCCTGTTCTTTTCAGTTGAGGGTTTCGGAACTGAACTGAACTGAACTGAAT
Source organism: Plantago coronopus (assembly GCA_036897195.1). Lineage (NCBI taxonomy): Eukaryota > Viridiplantae > Streptophyta > Magnoliopsida > Lamiales > Plantaginaceae > Plantago > Plantago coronopus. The sequence continues at coordinate 14,631 of JAYMSL010001907.1, forward strand.
GGATCTGAACTTAAGTTGAAAAGAACAGAGCCTTAGTAATGCAAATATTGGGGAGTTAATCAAGATCATGGAACAAACGATGAGGCTAATGAGCATTCACTAAACAAATTTCTGTTTAACACTCCCCCTGAATGCCCATAGCATCAATGCCAACATTCTATAGATATACAATTCAATTTTCTACCCAACTTCTGGTTGGGAAAAGATGCTATATCTCATCATATATGATAGGTGTAGATTATAACCTTGTAACAAAAAATATTTATCGCAATCGCAGTTGAATACGTCCATGTGATGCTTGTATAAACATATTTATATCCATTGGACTAACAATAATCAAGAGAACTATTGTATGTACAAATGTGAGATGTGTATTCATGTTTAGTATGACAACGCACAACCACTTCAGGTGATAGATTTAATATCTCCTTTATATGAATAACTACTTTAGGTAGTTAATTATAATTGATGATCTCTAGTAAATTTGTATCCAACCACTTCAGGTGGCTAAATCTATTGATATAGTAGTATTTTATTACTCTTAAAAACATTTTTGATTCATGATTGGTACTTTAAGTACAATGACGAATTATATTTTTAAGAAATGGACTCTTTGATTATGATATACTATTAGCTTTTCTTATTGGTTCATGTTGAGCAACCTCCTTAGTTAAACCTTGTTAGTAGTTAGGTTTTGGTGTGGATAAGTAGCTCAGGCTGATGACCCCTAAAAAGCTAATCTTAAGCTTTGATATTTGTTGGGTGGCATCATGCTGATATTATTCGTCTAAATGTTTTTGTATTCATCAAGTGTTGTGTGCAGGTTAGCTAAAGAAATTGCTTCCGCATGCTGAAGGCTAGAGCTTGCTCTATCAGGCTGATTTGAATTGAATGAGTACAAGATGTTAAGGCAAGAAGTTTTCAGGCTGAAGACAAAGAGAAGGTGATCCTCTGACAAGTCCTTTTCAG
>JAYMSL010001908.1:0-15599 GCA_036897195.1 Plantago coronopus
TTTTATCTCTTAAACACATACCCCACTTCTTACACCTTTCTTACACTTCTCTTACACATTTCTTACACCCCTATAATATTCCCTCCTAAAACCTATAAATATCTCACTAAAAACTCAAATATCTTTTACTTACTATTCACTATTCCTTAACTAACTAACACTCAAAACTCAACTAGCTAAATGCTGGCCAAACAGTCCGATGCCGATGATACTATATAAATTTAATATACTTATCTTTGAAATTACTACACCCGTAAAATAGTAATCATACATATAAGTGAGCTAATTACACTACTAACAAGACGCACCGTTAAATTCAAAACGTCCATTTATATGAGCTAATTACACTACTAACAAGACGCACCGTTAAATTCAAAACGTCCATTTATATAAACCACAGAGTTGGACATGCTTATTAATGAAGCAATTTTGTGATGAGTTCAGTATAAAGTTTTTCGGTACACATAAAACTGATAACAAAGCGCATGGAGTAGTAGGCATTTATATAAACCACAGAGTCGATCCATGTTATGTTTAGTGTGGAGCAATCCATGAGTACTAGTAGGCATGGAAGCTAATGGTTGTCAATAAAAGATGCATTTTTGAGAGGAAATGTAATGATCTGATTCCTAATTGACCCGACTCTTAGGTTGGTTTGGTTACGCATTGCATTGAGTATACATATTGTTGATATGACTTTATTTTCTTTGGACCGAGGTCTACACAGATTTGTCTTTAAAATCAGTAAAAATTTGTCATACAATTGAGAATTCAGTTCTCTACTTATATTTGTGGCCATTAATAATTTCCCAATTAAATCTTTCTCTGTTAACATATTTTAACTTTGACTGTAAATTGATTATAAATTAATTATAACAAAAATGTATTATTTCTAAAGTACCATTATGTAATTTTTAAATATATTTAACATTATAATTTAATACAAATTTATAGTTGAAGTTGAAATTTATTGATTATAAAAGTCAAACGGAAACATTATTAATGAGACGTAAAAAGTATAATTTATTCAAATAAATTTTATTGGACATGGGATTCAGAAAAATATTAATTGTTGAAAAAGATTAATTATTAATAGTTTTTTAATAAAAAGATAAAAAGGGTTACGTAAAGTACCTTGCCTGAACTATTTATAAGCAAAATAACGTGATTTTTTGTTTTTGAAAAAAACCACTAATCTATTATCTATCTCAGTTGTCTGTTTTTATTTATATGGAAAAGAGTTGAAAAATGTGAATGAGTAAAAAAAGATTGGGAAATGAGACAAGAAATTATCCATATTTTAATATGAATGAAGCACGACCGGCCAAGACTCGGAGGTCTTCTAGAGACCTGGCGGTTGGTATTATTTATAAGTTTTATCCAAAATGTTTACCTCAAACCAAAGACGAAAACACAGTCAGACTGTACACATTTCACACTATACAGACACGCTCCAGCTCCACTCTCACTCATCCCCTTCCCTTCCCTTCCCTTCCCTTGTCTGTTTTCCACTCACTCACTCACTTCACATTCATACTCATACTCATCTCCAATCTTCAAGCTTCTTTGCTTTTCCACCTTCTTCCCTACACACTCCCACCAAGTAAGTTGACCAGGTTTTATTCTCTCACACTTTTCATCTTCTTCTTTTCTGATTTTCTTGCCTTGTCACTTGCCTCTCTTTAACTATCCAATCTCTGGGTAATAATGAAGGGAAGAAGTCACTCATTCTTTCACAGGCTCCTTCTTCCTTCTTATGACATCATCTTCATTTATTATCACCTTCCATCTTCCATTTCCCTTTTCCTTTTGTCTGCTTCTTGTTTTTGTTGCTGCACATCTGTCTTCTTTCTTTCCATGTGCTTCATTTCATTCCCTTTTATATTTCTTCAATGATTACATTAGGCTTCCAATTTGTGCTTCTGCTTCTCAAATGGACACATTAATTATTCGGATAAGTTTAAATGACCAAGAATGTTCAATTCGAACTCTGTTTTACGAAGATGAAAAGGAGTAGCCTCAAATGTGTTAATGATTCTGTGTTATGTTATGTTATGTGTGTGTGTTTCAGATTTTAGAAGGGGGGCTTTTTCTGTAATAAAGTATGCAAAGAATGTGGTTCAAATCAAAGTGGTCGGAAAAGAAACATCTTTTCTTTATTATCAAAGCTGCTTTCAGTCCAAAAGTCACACCAGATCTGATTCCATCTCTAAACATGATTTCTTCACTTATTTTTATTTATTTAATTAATTTGATAATAATGGGCATCCCAGGTGTAGCTTCGTCTTCCAAGAAGACAACAAGTACTTTTATCTCTGCCTGGAAGAAGAACAAGTCTCAACTGGACAACACAAGGATAAATTTAAGGTTTGGCTCCCCTAGGTCCTAGGTCATGGTATAGATTGCACATTTGCATTTCAATTTATGCTCATACTTCAGCTGTGTGTGTAGGGTGGATTGAAGCTAAGATTCTCCAATGCTTGAGATACGGTGGTGCTGGATTCAGGCTGTCCTGCTCTTCTGTGGAATTTACTTCAACTCAGTCGGTCAGTTCATCTCAATCCTATGTTGCCCTGTAGTTGTTTTTTTCTTCCTTTTTAATGTTTAGTCTACACAGCATTGTTTTGATCTAATAACTTTATCTCTTCATTTATATCAAGAACTGATAAGCTAATTGCGTATCTATCTTACTATCCGATTTCAATATTTTTTACTTTTCAAATTGATGTTTATTGTTTAACATATGATCCAGAAAAGAAGCGATTGTAGTTCTTTCAATACTTCATATGTTCTAAATCTCGGCAATGAGATTCGTTCGTCAGTGTTGCAGTTATTTCCTGTGTTTAATGATTCCTAAAGGAAAAAATATCTATATGTTAGTTGCTAACGTTAGCTTTACTCAATTTGCTTGAACTGAACTGAACTGAACATATTTGAAGTATAAATTTTAACTAGCCAAACCTGAATTGAATTTAAGCTAAACTAAAACAGAGCCGTCTGGACACTCTTTTGCTTTTTTTGGCCTTTTTGTATGAGACTTAAGGCACCAGTTTTTGTGCAAGTATTTTCTATAATAGTATATTCTTGAATCTACAGGTGCATATATTGGGATAAACTTAGGAACTGATGTTACAAACCTACCTTCGGCTGTAGACATTGTAGCAATTCTCAATGCACAACAAATAACTCATGTTCGTCTTTATGATGCTGATGCCCGAATGCTCAAGGCTCTTGCCAACACGAGCATTGAGGTCATGGTTAGTGTCACAAATAGTGAAGTCCTAGGTATTGGCGAGAGACCATCAGTTGCTGCAGCATGGATAAACAGTAATATTGTGGCTTATGTCCCTACAACCAATATTACTGCAATTTCAGTCGGTAGTGAAATTCTTTCTACGATCCCACACGCTGCACCTATTATTGTTCCTGCTATGAATAACCTATACAAAGCTCTGGTTGCTTCAAATCTAAATCATCTAGTCAAAGTTTCAACTCCATGCTCAATGGATGTAATTCCTGAACCATTTCCTCCATCTACAGCCACTTTTAACAGCTCCTGGAATTCAACTATTTATCAAATGCTTCAGTTCTTGAAGAACACAAACTCTTTCTACATGCTAAATTCTTATCCTTACTACGAGCATGTTAAGAGCAATGGTATTTTCCCTCTTGAGTATGCTCTCTTTCAACCACTCTCGTCAGTCAAGCAAATTGTCGACCCTAACACCCTTTTCCACTACAACAGTATGTTTGATGCTTTAGTAGATGCTACTTATAACTCTATAGCTGCTTTTAATTTCTCTGGAATCCCGGTTGTTGTTACGGAAACTGGATGGCCATGGCTTGGTGGGTCCAACGAGCCTGATGCGACACAAACAAATGCGGAAACTTATAATAACAATTTGATTGTGCGAGTAATGAACAATTCTGGTCCACCGAGTCAGCCCGACATTCCAGTTAATGCATACATTTATGAAATGTTCAATGAAGATAAAAGGGGTGGCCCAGTTTCAGAGAAGAATTGGGGTGTCTTCTTCACAAATGGAACAACAGTCTATGACTTAAGTTTGAGTAGTTCGGGTGGTAGTCTCAATCAAAATGCTTCAGGCGCTTTTTGTATTGCACGGCCAGGTGCAGATGAAGATGATCTACAAAGTGGACTTAATTGGGCTTGCGGCCCTGGCCAAGCTAACTGTTCGGCGATCCAGCAGGGGCAGCCTTGTTACAGTCCAAACACGCTGCAGAATCATGCTTCTTATGCTTACAATGATTATTACCAAAGAAGGCGAAGTGTTGGTGGAACTTGTGATTTTGGTGGCTCTGCTGTACTATCCAATGCTGATCCAAGTAAGTTTCTAATACTTTTGTGTATCCAATATTGTGTCTAAGTTGTGATGCAGACCACTAAATGTTTATTTATCTATTTTTGTGGGTGTTTTCAAAATTTCGAATTCAATTAGAGTAAAAGACTGATAGTTTGGTATAGTGAAGCAACCAATGCTTCTATTGATGATATCCTTTTGAGTATTTCTTTTTATTTTTAAAGCTATTTTAGAATTATTTGAAGGTGAGGAAATGGGCTAAATGAGTCATACCAGATATGCACATAAATTACCAATGTATTACATATTTACATTGAACCGGGCTATTAGATAATTTTCATGCATTTCCTTTCCTGATTATATATTTTCATTTCCCGGTTACTGCAATTATTATGATCCCATTTTGTTAAAAGCATGAATAAGTCTGATGGACTGCCATATGTACATGATACATTTCCGATATGAATACATCTAGATCTATACATTTGAAAATTGCTTTCAGACTTTCAGTCGTTGAATCTAGGTAGAGCTGATACTGGTCATGTTAATAACTCTAATAATGTTGACTACTTTTTTTTAATTATAAAATTAATAACTAGTGAGTATATGATAATGCTTACTACATTCTTTTTTAATTTTATTGTCTTCTTTCATATCACTGCATTGTTGTAAGAAATAAAGTTATAGCAATCTTTGTTTGTTTTATCCTATGAAGCACGCATACGTTTCATGGTAGCCGTATTCCTGGAGAATACGTATGCCGTACACATACGACAAGAATACGTTTGGAAAACGTATTCTATGTATTTCCAGGCAGGAAAACTTGCTGTTTTTTAGGCTTTCTATTTATCTTTTGGATAAACTTGAATCTTTAAAGAGTCTTTTATCAACCGGACTCAATGTAAATATCACTAATTAAAGTATTTGATACAAAAATATAACTTATCTATCTCATAACATCAAAAAAAATATATATATATATATATGATATAAATAGTTACACGTACTTTTTACGTATGCGTATTCTAATATTTTGAGTTTTGGCGTATTTCGTATTCGTATGTGTATTCGTATGCGTACGCGTATGCGTACTGGTGCTTCATAGGTTTTATCAAACTGTTTTCTGAGAAGTTTGGATCTCGGAATATGTTTTGGGGAGTAATATATATAAATAGTTAGGTGAGTGAATAGTCTATAACTCTATATGATAGCATGCTTTATCCTTGTGGAGTTACCTGATTGAAAAACTCTGTATGTGTATCAATATGTATAGTATTGAAGTGTCGCACGTGTTGATCAGCACTTAGTAGATGCAATTCTGATTAAATTGTTTCTAGTTAAATTTACAATATATTTCTTTGCATTATCCCCAGAATTGTTTATCTTCGCTAGTAATTTTTGTTTTTGAAACGACAAATCTAACAACCACTCTAATCCTACTCCTATAGTACCTTACAACTCTAAATACGCCTATACCGACCTTATAACTCCATGTGTAAACCACCTATGACTCTGCCGGGACTCGAACCCCGACCTCTCCTATGCTACTCCAGCACCCTTACCACTCGATCACCCTTATTATAACTCATTCCTTTATTTGGTATATATGTCTTAATCATTATGACCTTTATCTATAATTCATCATAATATTCTGTATATGGCTCTTACTTGCTACCAGTTACAACATATGCTCCCTATGTTCTGTTGTACATTTTGTACGTTTTTACTCTGGGCCAACTTTATGCCATACCTTTATTAGTGGGTCTACCACTGAACTAATTGTCATACAATCTACAAAGTTACTTAAACACCAATCCAAAAAAAGAAGATACTTAATCCAACGGGGCGGAGTGAGTATTATATTGGCTAGTTGTATCTCTACACTACTTTGGAATTGAATCCATGGTAGTATACTTAACTGAGCAATTAACGCATCCATGCATTCATCATGTTCTTTAGGAGATATTGTTACTCATGCACAAGAAGTTGTAAACATATATCTGGTTTTTTTTCCAACATGCCTTAGATAGACAATCGAATGGGCTATCAGCTTGACAGCTTTTACCTTTGCTGAGCTACTGCAACTTGTGAGATTGATGCATACAGTACTTTCTTTTTCATTTTTGGAATAGAAAGTGTTATATCAGAGCATTGTGAATTACTTTGATATCTGTACATTGTTATAATATATTCGTGTGTTCCTTTGCAGGTCATGGATCATGTGTATTCCCAGGAAGGTCAGTCACTCACCATTTTTAGTCTTATTAGGCTGATCGACTCTATAAGAACATACAGAATTCACACCTAGTGCTTAAGTTATCTTTTGGATTCTGACATCTGATTTGTCTTTCTTTTGCAGTTCAAACTCGAGCTCAGGCGGATTTCCACCTGCTTTTGGACCTATTGGTCCACCAATCTCTGGGAGCTCTAAGGATGTATTCCATTTTGGTAGAGTATTTGCAATAGCTGCCTTTTTGAGTTTAGTTGAGATTAATATTAGAAACACTTTGTAATATCACTTAGATGCCCACAGCATTTGTTGAACAAATTGGATATGATTGTGCTATGTTTTAGAAGTTAGAACTAGAAGCAGGGATCATTGGTTATTGGTAAATTGAGATTCCGGTACAAGAATGTTTTGCGCACTTGTAATTTCCATTCTCTTTTCTTATAAGAGGATAAACAAAGGAGATTCACACTCCCTTCTCTTTATCTTTCGATTTTGTTGTTGCAACTATGTTTTGAAACCCCTTGACTTGTCCTTAGCATATGCCTAATCTTTAAAGCTTAAACCAACACAGTATTGAAGGTCAGTAGGTCTGTTGACCTGCTATTTATTTTGTGAAGGCATGAAACATGTACTGCAGATATCAATACTGCAGACGTAGGCACCAACTACCTAAAATCAATATACACACATTATAGTCTCATTTACACCCAAGTACCAAACATGTACTGCAGAAATCAATACTCAAAAGCACCGAAAGATGCACACATTTTAGTCTCAGCAAATATATCAATCACTTATATGCAACATGTAGGTTCAACAAAACATACGTAACTATTACTGGACGTTCCCAGCCTGCAGAAGACCTTCGCGAATCTGGGAGGCAACATCTTTGACAGCACCAGGTCCATGTGGTATGAAAACAGCTGATGTCTTGGATGATGCTCCAATTTCCTTCATTGTGTCAAAGTACTGTGTGACAAGAACCATGTCCATTACATCCTTAGCTGATGTTCCAGGAACATTCTCAGAGAATTGCAGCACACTGTCGCGGAGCCCATCTACGATTGCTTGGCGCTGACGAGCAATACCAAGTCCAGACAAGTATTTGGATTCAGCTTCACCCTCTGCTCTCTTGATCTGCAAGATTTTCTCAGCTTCAGCCTTCTCAGTTGCAGCAACCCTCAGTCTAGCAGCTGTTAGGACATTTCCCAACATTGTCAGAATATATTTTGATACTCTTCACATCAAGAACAAAAGGAACGTAATGTAAAGCATAAAGTTAGTGTTTCTTCATGATTTCTGTAACAGCAAATAACACCCCAACGAACAGACCTTTATCCCGATAAATTGGCAGTAAACCAAACAAATAATTACCTCGGGTGGGTACCAAAGAATAATTAAGTTAGGATTCCTTAATAAATTTCAGTATTATAGGCGAAAAAACCGATATACATTTAGAAGTTTAAATAACAGTGTTCCCCACAGTAACACAAAGCCAGAAGAACACAGGATATAATTCACCATTGGGCAGAAGCATAAATGATCATGGCAGCTTTAAAAGCTTTTTAGGTTCTATCAATTTTTTCACCTTAATAAATATAGAGGTATATCTTCTCATCACGCAATAGTACATTCAGATACATTTATACAATCACAAGAAATTTAAAGGAAGTCTAAAGTAGAAGAAATTAAATACTAACTTCAGTTGATATCTAAAACATACGAAAACTCTCTGGCAATTAAATTTTAAAGCCAGCGGCTGATTAATGTACTTCCTCCACCCCCAAATTAGCTACCCATTTCATTTTCATTGACTTTGTAAAGATTTGGTTGACACACAATTTAATCCCAAATCATAGGGAGAATAATCTAAAAATTAATATGAAAGTATAATGATAAAACTTTCATATTATAATTATTAACATTATATTGCCCTTATATTTGATTATTAATTTATCGTCAAACAGACCCACAAAAAGATCAACAAAAATGCATTGTGCAACTAATATGGGGACAGAGTAAATAATAGACATGGATTATTTCAGATACACGCAATATAATGAAGACTTGATTTCAAATTCAGTAGAACTACAAAACATATTTTAAATTTTTGGCAAACTTAAGTTTCTTTAAAAGCTTCACTATCAGCACACATATAAATGCTCAATTCAAGGCAATGTACTCCAACCGAAGGTTAAAATGACAATTTTGCAAACTTACCAGCATTTATCTCATTCATAGCTCTTTTGACTTGAGCATCTGGTTCAATGTCAACAATGAGTGTCTGAACTATCTCATACCCATATGCAGACATGGCCTGAGTAGTAGAACGAAATAATGAAAAGTGAGATTGAATTCACATACAGAAGCCAATCATACGTGCTTTTGATATCAATAGAATAGAGTACCTTTTCCAGTTCACTTTCCACAGCTTTTGCTATGTCATTCTTCTGCTCGAAAGTGGAATCCAAATCCAGTTTGGGAACACTTGCGCGAATAACTGAAAATCCAAGATAAATATCTTATTAAGACATTTTCAATAGATTTATTTCACGAGTTATGTATCTGATTTACGGTTTTCTAAGCTTTCCTTTAGAACCAGAAACGAGAACAATTAATACACCAAAATAAAGTATCTATTAGGAAATGCAACATGTAACCATTTCATGTACACTCTATGTTTCTTTTGAAGCCGTTAATAAACTTTTGCTGTTTTTTTTTAAAAAAAAAACATCTAGAGAATTAGCATATACCATACAGCTCACACGATCCATTCAGATTAACCAACTGCAAGTTGATCCATCTAAGGAAAACGAAAAACTGAAGAGTGTCCAAGATGGTCCAACAGACATGGAAATATCATGACATGTTTTAGAACTGCACTGTACAAGATATACAATTACCCATCAAAGTAGAATCGTGATACAACACATATCGGCACGTAAACAACCAACGGCCTCAGCTGTCTCAAGCACTCTTTACATATTAATGACACATCACTTGGCGCACATAGCATGCACACTAATCACTGTAGACTAAGGAAACCATTCACTACCACGGCACATGTTAACAACCATTCCTATTGACGTAATAGAAGAAACTAAAGAGCATAAGATGATTTCAGTCCATACCATCAAAAACATATGCCTGGATCTGTTCTTTTGTGTTTGATAGCTTATAAAACGCATCAGCTGCTTTATCCGCCATGGCTCGGTATTGGATTGATGCAACCACAGTAACAAAAACATTATCCTGCGACCCCAAAAACCAAAAAAGTATTATAAGCATCAGAGGAAACAAATGCATAAGAGAAGATCCTTGATCAATATTAATAGAACCAAGTCATAATCATCTATGCAGCTCATGGTTGTAAGCCGTAAATACACGAACAAAATCCTTTAATGGCAATAAACATGTGAAGGCCCTTTACAAAAAAAATTAAAAAAAATAATGAGATATGAGTACAACGTTGACACACCTTAGTTTTTGTTTCACAGCGTACATCAAGCTGCTGCACACGCAATGTCAATGAACCAGCTACCTGATACCCAATACACCATGGCAAGCAATGGCAGCCAGGAGTCATGATTTCATCAAACTTGCCAAAATGCTCTTTGACAGCAACAGTAGATTGATCTACTTGAATACAACCAAGCGTTTGACCCATTTTTCAGACCTAAAAATAAGAACAAATAAGAAAATATGGTAAAATTATACATGAATCCTCACCTATAGGCTAAGAATTAAGGATTAGCTAATACGTGATCCAAAATAAAGTTTCCATTGTTGTTCCGCCAAACAGACAAAAAGCTATGTTTACAAAATCACACAGAAGGAGGGAATTCTGGCAAAACTTGAAAAGAACATCTCATCTGTGTAATGCAGTAATATTATTACGGATTGGTTTAATGCAGTAAAACTAAAATTAGATGCAAAAAATACAACAATTTGTCTATGAATATGGAAACTATGCACAGCAAACAACACAACGTGAAATTTCATTTAGGCAGTAGTGGAGGGATTAGTGTGAAAGATGGCAGAAATGATAGATACTCAATAAAGAAGAGAAAAATAACCGGAGAATATGAGGCGAACGGGCGAATTGAAGGTGTAGGATGGAAGTGAAGAAGCGATAAACAGAGATGAAGAGGAATTTTGAGACTTACAGTGGGGAAGGAAACTTGGAGAAGAAGCAAAGAGATTTGATGGAGGAGGAAGAAAAGGGGGTTTGGATCGAGCTAACTGAATGAATTTTGTGGGCAGGGCAGGGGTACACGTTTTATAGTCTCAGCTGACTGTAACAGATAGACTCGTGGAAGACGACGACAGAGACCCACTTTTAATTTACAAAGTTTTTGGTAGAAAAAAAAACCGGAATACCATGTTATATTCAATTCACTTTAAAATTTCTTAAATCAATAGACAGAAAGAATTTTTATTTGAATTTAAGTATAAATTTAAACTACGCGCATTTAAATTGGACCGGACACAATTATATTAAGTTGAACTGAACAAGATTTAAGATTATAATTTGCGGGTCAAAATTTACGAGTTATTAGATTTATATTAGTTTGTTGTAACAATTTTGTATCATTTTTATTTACTTGTATAAGTTTGTTTTTATCTTTATTTGTAATGGTGTATTACTAACTGAATTTGTAATGAGTCGTTTTTTGTTAAGTTATTTTTAAAAACATCCTTATTTTGAAGTTTTGAACTAGTTAGACGATATTATTCTTCCGGCCCTAGACCCTAGTATATCTAACACTTCCCAGCTGTAAACTTCTGCCTATAATTTGACAGATACTAATATTGTTATTAATTATAATGTATTATGATACTATCATAGTAGTAGTGAAAAACGAAGAGCATTTGTTTAGTTTAGTGAGTTTGTATCTTGGGGATACCGATACAATTATGCTTCTATCTCAAAATGTCAATGGAAGGTTTTGAAGACGAGGATGTCATACGATAGGGGAAAATTAATGTTCGATTAATTCAGTTGAAATTTTTAAATTTAACTGAAAATAAAAATAAATGTAAATTAATTAAATTTAAATTGAACTGATTTCAACAGCATTGAATATATTAAATTTATATTAAAAAGAACAGAGTTTTAAATAATTGATAATTTATTTCAAAACATCTTTTATTTAACGTGTCTTTTTACATAGTTGATTTTATTTATATTATAAGTACTCGTTCGATGTAATATGTTATATTTATTTTTATTAACACAATATGTTGCTCTATATTATATACTACTCATTTCTTTTAATAAAAGATTCGCAATCACAAATAAACTTTTTCTACCGTAAATTATGTTTATTAACTTTGTGGAATATTTGACCTTAATTCCACCCATATTATAAACAGTTGAATAGATAATTTTATTAGTGGTAGTGATTAGTGATAGGCTTGTCTCTAGTGTCGTGGACAAATGGTGGTGTATAATCTAGTGCCAGAGCGGATAGGATTTTTAGTTTCATTTCTTATTTGATTCCGTATTTAAATACTACTAGTTGAATTTTCATGTTGACTTGTTTTAATTATATATGGTTCTTATTTAATATCGCCTACAAGATTATATGTACGCCACACCCTGTTTGTTTTCCATATGAATATTCAAACCTCAAACACTTTTACGTTTATCATAAGTTTATGCCAAACTTAATCCACATTACCGTTATCTCTTTTCTTTAGGTCCTCTCCGTCACTAAAATTACTAATTGTTGGGAAAGTCCACTTATAAGTGGTATTTTCGGAAAATCCACTTAATATTGTTGATGTTAATGTTAAAATAGGTGATGTTCATTATAAAATATTTGATGTTTATGTTTTGATAGTTGATAATTTATAAATAGTTGATGTTAGTGATAAAATAGTTGATGTGTAATGTAAATAGTTTATTATTTCATAACAAAATAGTTGATATTTAATGTAAATAGTCGATATTTCATGGTAAACCGTTGATGTATTGCAAAATAGTTGATGTTTATTGAAAAATAGTTGATGTTTATTATAAATAGTTGATGTTTGTTGTAAATAATTGATATTTATGTTAAAATAGGTGATTTTATATTGTAAATAGATGATGTTTTTAAGTGGACTTTTTGAAAGACCACATATAGTGGACTCTCCCAAAAGTTTCTCGGGTAAATAACCCCTAAACCCGGAAAACCCGCCACCCGCTAAACCCGGGTGATCCGACAAAAACTAAACTCGGTAAAAACCCGTATTTTTTTCATGGGTTGACCCGGTTCTATGTAAAAAAAATAAAATTCATAAAGGGGAAAAATAACCTAGCCGCAAAAAATACAACATAAACATTTTTTTAATTATTTAACTATAGTGAACTTGTTGCGACATAATGTTTTATTTATAATTTGATGAATTTAAGTATATGATAGGTAGTACTCACAAGTCAAAACTCTCAACCATTGTGTTGCATAATTATGCTAATTTGTAATGTAACAATTTCTTTTATTCTAACATTAAATTACAATATTAATATGGACCTACCATTAATTATTTGGAGGTGAAAAATGAACATGTGATGGTTTGAATATGTTATATAAGTAGTGATTATTATATATATATAATTTCGTATACTTTATGTGTCGTCTAGGTCGACCCGAGTTCCGAAACCGAGTCCGGATTTCAGAACATAGGGTTTGTGTTAGATATGTATGTTTGAGCTTGTTTCCTGAATGGATGATATCATGATATAAGCGTAAACCTTTGCAATATTTGATATTTTCATAAATATGAGTTGGAATATAGTTTTCCTACTGTAACTAATTCCAGACTTTTTTATACCATGCTTATAACTTTGACCCATAAATATTTAGATATTTAGATATACATCCATTTTCTTTTAGCTAGCGGTGGTCTGTTTTTTTTGAGATGGTCTTGATAGAGATCTTTGTTAAAAAAAATGTTATGGACAAATTAGTTTTAAAAGATTTATTTACTAATACAACTAATACAAAATTGATACAAATTAATACACATAAACTAATACAATTTGAACAAACATGATCCTCGGTCTATAATGCTATTGACTCTGTTTAGTTTTGTTGACTTTTTTTAGGTCGTAAATTACTTCTAAATTATGTTGGTTAAAAAAAATTAAAAAAGTTACATTAAAAATGTATGGTTATGTTGATATTTTAATATAAATTTTAAATTTTTTTTTGTTCAATAAGAGTTTGGAGTAATTTGCGACCGAAAAACGGTTATCAAAACAAAATGGGAAGCTTCTTCTTGGACGGAGGTAGTATTATTTTCAAATTTGCCGGACATAAATATTTTTAATTTGTAAAAATCCTATCCTCCGTCTAACAAACTTTTCCAACTTTTCATTTCTGTATCTCACAAAACTTTACCTATTACCAAATAAGAAAACTACCTCACATAATAAAATATTATCTTAACATCAATATTTTTTTAAACGGGTTTTAACATCAATATTACTTTTTTTTATAGCCAAATATCACCAAAAAGCTATACTCCCTCCATCCGCCAAGAAGTGCACCATTTGTTTTTTGCACAGATTTTTAGACAGTGATAGTAAAATATTGGGATATAGCTAGTACAATATATTGGAGTAGTAAATGTAAAATAAAGTAGTACACGTAAGTTTGAAATGTGGTAGTATATTGATATATAATACAAGTGGGATATGAAGAGTGTGTGATTTAAAAGAAATAAAAACTTTTCATTTTTGAAAACGTAGCTTTATTAAGCGGACGCTCAAAATGACAAAATAATGCATTGTCTAACAAACGGAAGGAGTATAATTTATTGTGCGGATGTGCGCTAACCCTAATATATCTAGTTAGGACTTAGGAGTACCTGTTTACAAAATGTTAGGCCCAATAATGAATGAATCATGATGAACTGAAGCATGGGAGTCCATGTCGGCCAAGCCCGTGAAGAAGGCAATGGTGGTGGAAATTGGAAAATGAGAGGTCGTCCACGCGCCACGGCACGACCTAATTGAGAATAACGGAAAGTGAAGGTGGCAAATAGCAATAAACACAATTTTCCCCAATAGAAAACAAAATCCACTTTCCCTTTATCCTTCTCGAGAAAAGAAGAAGAAAAGAAATCATCCCAATTTCACACCCCAGAAACAAACCAGCTGACAAAGCAAACAGAATGATGAACAACTGCTGTCTATGCAATCCATGAGCGGGAAGAATAGTTCTTGTGGTTTAGACAGATCGTTAGACCCATGTACTCCATATCAACTTCACCACTTCCAGCACCATTGCACAACAGAGGGTTTAGTACCAAGATTGTGATTGTTGCCAAGAAGGGTAGTGACAAATCTCCTAAAAAACCATCCAAGGTACTTTTTTTCTTCTCGTGTAGCTTAGATTGCGTTTGTTTTACTTGTCCAATGCCCAATTCAGTTTCCGCTGTTGATTACTTGAATTCAGTGTATGATGCCAAATTCTTGTAAAAGGCGGATTTTTCAGCTAAGCTGTACTGGAATCAATTTTAGTTTGCTAATGGGTGTTTTAAACATGTGTCAGGGTTGTTTTATAGAGCTTTTTACAGTTCAGGGGAAAAAGATGTTTAAAACTGCCTTAAAAAGTAGTTATCTTGAGCTGTTGATCGGATACCATTTGATTGTATGCATTACGCATTTAAGTTGCTGGTTTATGGTACATTTAGGCTTTAGCTTCTCGAAATGATGGATTATCTCAGAAAATGTTTATTAGGATTTAGGGGGTTCATCCGCGAGTTGGGACTGATCGAAAGTGAATGTTTTCCTCTTGAATATGTTAAGAGAATATGTTTTTTTTTTTCCATGTTTCTTGTGATTCTATGTTATGTTCGGTTTAGCTCAAAATAGAACTTCAAGTAGTGCCAGGTTCACAGAACTTATTACTAGAGGTTAGCTTCGGTTCAATGTTGCAACTGTAATCCCATCAAATGACCTTGGGCCACAGAATCAACCATCTGGAGCCGACAAACTCAGTTTCCACCAATGTTTTCTTTATTCTTATAGCCTGTGCTAATTTTGATGACTAGCG
>JAYMSL010001909.1:0-15599 GCA_036897195.1 Plantago coronopus
CTTGGATAAATGTTGTAAATTGAGCAAAGCCCTCGTTAAAACTCTCAATGTAAAGACTACTACTTGACCCCCGCCTTTTGGTTTCTTCGTTTTTTTTTTTTTTTGGGACCTATTGGTCCATTGTCCTTGTTTGTAGAGTCACTATCCAAGCTTATCTTGAAATGTTCACCTTGCTCTCTCGGGACTAAATACCATTTTATTCTTAAAAAAAAAAAGAGAGAATTAGAGACGAAAGGTTGAAAAGAATTGCGATGACCCATGTGACAATTAATGCCCATGTCATTTTTCTTTTAACTACATTAACTAGCATAAATACGCGTGATACACGCGTGTATATATATTTTACACCATTCGACTTATTTAACTAGTTTTGAAAAAAAAATTATGAAATCTGACACCGGATGCCGTTAAGTTAATCTATATGAAATTTGAATTACTTTAACAGAATTCTTTAGTTCGAGTTTTAGGATTATTTGAGGATATTTGCGATAAAGAAAAGGTACAATAATGGTATATCATAACCCCCAGCATTATATCTGTTCTCCTCAAAAAATGGAGAAAAATCTTTTCAAACTTTAGATGGTAATTTGATGATTCCATTACCAAAGGTAAAATATCATGAAACTGGCTCCTTTAATTTTAAAACTAGTTCTTTATTACTGTAGTAACTAATTCTCTGAATAGTTACATCTGTAAAATTGGAAAAAAAAAATCATTCTGTCAACAACAATTTGATTTTTACATTGTTTCATTTGAAGGCCAAAGGAACACAACAAATTAATGTATCAGAAGGCAAGACTTTCATAGGATAGGATAAGAATCACCAGATAATTTACCTGATGAACTTATCAAGTGCTGATATACTGATCATGCATGATCTCTCTTCTCCCAGTAATCTGTATCCGCATTCATCGGATAGAGATCATTAGTAGATGCAGATGAGCCCGTCCATGGCACATCCATTGATACACTTTGGCCTTGATCATCAGTGCCATACTTTGTAGATCGCTCCTTCTTCGAATTCATCTTTTCAACTGAGAAACTTGAGTCTAGAACAATGTTCTCCGCGTCAATTCTTCCTTCCAGCATGCTTACTACAGCTGACATACTTGGTCTTTCAGTTGCGATAACATTTGCGCAGAGGAGTGCAACTTTGATGGTCGTTAAAACCTCTTCCGTTTTGTATTTTGCGTCCAATCTTGGGTCTACGAGTTCTAACAAGTTCCCTTGCTGATTCAACGTATTGGCCTAATCAAACAGCAAAGAAAGAGGTCAACATATGCATCTCATAGATAGCATGTAGTAATATTATATACGAAACCATAATGTATATATATGCAACGTAACATATATAGATGAATACCCATTCAAGAAGATTGAAGTTGGACTTGCTGCTGAGGTTGCTCTTTCCGCTGACAACTTCCAGAAGCACAACTCCGAAGCTGTATACATCTGCTTTGTCCGTCAAATGGCCCCTCATGGCGTATTCAGGTGCCATATAACCACTGCAAAATCATAGTATATCAGTTAAGTTCTTTGTGTATAGCCTCATATACCTCATCAGACCAATATAACTTCCACAGGAAAAAGGACAGGTTCTGGTTGTGGACTTGTGGTTACTCACTAAGTTCCAGCAATACGGGTACTCATGTGGGTGCTCTCCTCATCATCTAGTTTGGCAAGACCAAAATCAGATATCTTAGGTTGGAGATCTTTATCAAGAAGCACATTGGTAGCCTTGATGTCACGATGAACGACTTTGATGATTGATTCTTCATGAAGGTAAGCCAAACCACTTGCTATACCGATGCATATATTATGCCTTGCCGGCCAGTCCAAGTTCAACTGTTGTTCTTCTGGACCTGCATTAGAACATTAAGTTTGCCAATCAGAACAGAATTGTGTATTGATGTAACCTGAAACGAAAAGAGTGTTTTTGTATCAAACTAACCGAATAATGCACGAGCAAGACTGTTGTTTTCCAAGTACTCATAGATCAGAAGTAACTGGTTTCCTTCAATACAGCATCCATACAACTTTACAAGATTTGGATGTGTCAGAGCAGATATCATGCCTATTTCAGTGATAAATTCACGATTTCCTTGTTTTGATTTGGAAGATAGCTGCTTTACAGCAATAGCAGTGCCATCTGGCAGATCACCCTTCAAATAACAACATATACATGTCAAACCCAATATCCAGTTTCCAAACAGTATATGGCAATGCAGACAGAAATACTGGATACTGTTGGAAACTATAAATATTCGATCCAGTTTTTACCTTGTATACAGAACCAAAACCGCCTTCTCCAATCTTGTTTGCAGGATCAAAGTTATGCGTAGCAGATTTTATTTGACCATATGCGAAAGAGTTTGTCTGAAGTTCAACGCCTCTTAGCTCTGCGAAAATTATCAAATATCATATGCCAAATCCATAAGAAAATACCATCTAAAAGTGACTGCCAAAACAGTCATTAGCATGTGCCAAATCCATAAGAAGATACCATCTAAAAGACCACTTTTAATACTACTACTACTTACAACACACCAAATCTCTTTGTTTCTTTCTATTGCACAGCAATTAATGGCAGCCATTGCTGTTTGGAGCAAGCTTACAGTTACAGTCTCAAAAGAAATAAGTCTGAACAAATCGAGTTATCTGAGTATATTCGGAAGGTTCTTTATGCTACATTGGACTATAGGAGAATGGAGATGGTTTGAGTTAACGATTTTGTGTTTAATTATAATTATATATGCATATTTGATTTGCGTATGAAATATATATATTGATGTTTGCGAAAAAATCATTCAATCGAACTTTACATCATGTATCTCTATCTATAAAGAATCCAATGAGCAACTTAGCAAGCATCAAAATCTATTTATCTTTTTGAAATTAATAAAATTTCAGTGGAGAGAGCTTGCTCCATGGCGAACGGCCTTCTGTTTATGTTTAGAAAAAGAAAAAACAATGCAGTTTAATTCAGCCAAAACTCTCTCTAAACCATTTATAGATGATCTTTTTCAAACCAGTAGTAAATCCAAAAACCACTATATTTATAGCTCAAAACACAGTATGTAGACGAAAACTACAGAGTTAAGAAGACGCAGCGTACAGACCATATTCCAATGTGTCTTTACGTTTGAAACATCCCTTCCACCACAGAATAACCATAACTAGCAAGATCCCGAAAACAGCTCCAAGAACTGCACCAACAATAACACCTGTAGATATGCTACTGTTTCCATTTTCTCTTGGCGGTGTAAAGTCTGTACAACACAACAAACACAAACACAGTGAAATATGAGTAATATGTATTTGTTCCTGATCGTGATAGAATTGTATTCGCATAACCTGATAAAGAAGGAAAAGAAACTCGATCTCATTGCTAAAACTACTAGTTTACAGTAGATCTAGTCGGAAACTTACTTGGATTAACAGATATGGCTGAAATGAGAGGACCATATACACCTCTATAGGGTATAGCATTAGTCCCTTTTCCAGCCCAGTAGAACCGAATGTCAAGAGTGCCATCACTTACAACTGCTGTGAAATTCTTGACAAGTGCTATTTGAACTCCACCGGCTTCATCTTCAATGTTAAAATCCTTTAATACCAGAATTCCCTAAACAAGTATATGAAAGAATCTATCAAACTTTTGCTGGATACTCTTTAATTGTTTTATGAATGTGAACATGAAAGAGAAGTACCTGAATGTAAACGTCAAAAAGGCGTCTTCCAAGGCTACTAAATGTTCTGTCATCAGTAAACATGATCTCAGCGAAGTGCAAGCTCACAGTATAGCTACCATTTCCCAGACAAAATGCATAATACGTCAATGAAATAGGAGAAAGCCGTGCGTTCATGTAAAGCTGGGGGTCCTGCCCAATGATGCTCGAGGTGTTAGTCCAGATGTAAGAGTCTGCAGGACGGGCATCATCCAAAAAGTGGCCTGTGCTGCTAAATCCCCAGTTGTTATTACTCCCGAAGAAATCTGTAGGCCCCCCAGAGTTTTCATCACCTTCATAATCACCGTTATCCACCTCTGGTCCACCACAATTTACGTGAAGAGAGTAATGCGCTGAAAGGAGACAATGATGAAACTGAAGCATCTTAAAAAGAACAACTTGATATAATCATCTTATAGAAACATCTGATAAATCCAAAACAGGTAAGTGTAAGTTGAGTATTAGCTTACTTCGACCACAGTGTGAGCTTCGTAAGCAAGAAAGAACACCGCTGAATCACAAATAATGTAAATAAGTTAAAATTTTCAGCTTCCATGACTTGGTAAAGAGAGAAGATACTTATAAATATAGAAAATGAATCAAGAAACAATCCAAACTTACGTTGAATTCCCTTTCGTGCTTGCAAACAAATTCCTGCAAATAAGTGATCGAATGTTAGAAATAATAATCTAATATAGACAAGATGTGTACTGTCTGAGAGTGTTTAGTGTGTGCATCTGTCGTAAAATTTGATAGTAGAATAAACCAATCTCACAATTTACGTGTCTGGCATTTTGGGGTTGAAGATGTAAAGGAGTTGTACGATAGATCACTGCAAATGAGAAAAAGAACATGATATAGATATCTCTCAAACAACAGAAATGACTATGAAGACTAGCCGTACGTGGATTAATTTCCATCCTTAAACACAAGAATGTGGATACATAGAAATACTGTGAGTCTGTGATACATTATATGGAGACCGATGTGCTGCAAGAGTTCCATTCTTGTGCGCGGCATGTAAAGCATAAAAGTAAATTATATATAAATTTATCGTAGCAACGTACATTTTGTCACCATCTGACAGCATCCAGGCTGGTATCTCTCCAGTTAGGGAGTTTCCAGTGAGGTATCTGGTAAAATTTAGCACCCTTAATTAGTAAATTTGTTATTTAATTTCCTATAACATTACACTGAAGATTTCTATAGTTAAGTTCATATATATCAAATTTCAAAGGCAGCCTGTAAATGATACTCGCACTTGCATGAACATTCAGGACTTAAGACTTAGTAGACATCTCTTCTCTAAAAAGCAGGACTAGTCTATTGAAACTTGCCACTGATATTGCAAAAGAAGCCTTACATGTAATCCGTGTCTACCAAACCAGAAATGGGGTCAGGAATACGTCCACTCAAGTGGTTGAAACTCAGATCTCTGCACAAGACATACTCAAGATACATTATAATGTGAACCGTGAAGTACACAAGTGTTACAATTACGGAGCAGAAAAAAATCCTCATGTATAAGCTAAGGATAGCAATTAATCCACTCACAGGATTTTCAACTTAGTCATTTGCCCAAGATAAGTTGGCAACTCTCCGACAATATTGCAACTCCTAAGGATTCTGATAAAATCTTAAGAGTCAGTCCAAGAACTACTATAGATTAAAAGAAAGGTTCCAGTAATTCATGTAAGTGTAACCCTTACAGTGTCTTTAGTTTCGTTATTCTAGCAAGAGGTGGAAAAGATGATGATTGATTTCCATTCAGATCACTTATTCTCCTGAGGATCAGAATAACGAATGTCACGCATCATTCATCATTCTCTTCATGAACAAACTTGAAAATCGCATTGGATATTTGATACGTGAAAAGCAAACTCACAAGTCGGTCAAGTTGGTTAAGTCAGCAATGCCAGAAGGAATTGGACCTGTTAGTCCACTACCCTGTATGACACTACATTAGGAATTAGGATAAAAAGTTAGAAGTTATAGTAGACAGTATCAGAAGATTGAACAGAATTGTAATGTGTTGATTCAAGTCTTACAGTCTCGTAAGATTTTTCCAGTTCTGAACAAAAGTAGGAATTCTCCCAGAGAAGCTATTATCACCAATACGGCTGCATGTGATGAATGTTACGAATCAAATCAGCAAAAACACCCGAGCATGAACATAAGTGAATCATCAAAGGAGAAACTTACAAGTCCTGAAGTGTGGTCAAGTTTGCCAGACTCTGTGGTAACTCCCCACTCAAATTGTTTGAAGTAAGAAATCTGCAGACATTCAAACAAAGGAAGTCATTAAGCATCTGCAAGACTGAAACGCATACAATAATTCATAAAATCGAAACATTTTTGGGCTGATAAGTGATAAGATGCCTTACAGTCTTTCGATGCGAGCGAAATTCCCGTATGCGGGAGGTATAGGACCAGACAGCTGATTGTACTCCACAACACTGAAAAAGTTGTAGACATGAGCCATGTACACCAGCATACAATTGAGGTTAAACCAAATCAGACGATAAAATGCATTAAAAATTTAAAACACACACAAAAAAGAAGAAAAAAAAGGAATTCTGAGTTAACATTACAGGCTGGCCAATGTACTTATGCTGGCAAGTTCTGCTGGCAATGGACCTGTAAGTCGATTTCCAAGGAGCGAACTGCAATAATTCAACATTTTTCAGTCAGTCCCAACAACTTCTGTGTGCGCTGTGTAAATAAAACATGTTTTATCAAATTAAATTGAAGAAAATTAACAGCATACATGTTCACCAAACTCATCATGGAACCCCATTCCCCAGGGATTGTACCGTTGAGGTAGTTCCTGGTTAGGTCTCTGGATATACACAAAACCAAACACACGATAAGCTAAAGCACTCAGTGTTTTAATACATTCAAATCTGTATACAACAATACAGGTTTATTTGCAAATGAATTTACGAAACGTGTACATTTACTTACATTTCTTGTAGGAAAGGGAGCTTTACAAGCTCTCCTGGAACTGTTCCTGTCAAATTCTGGGCTTTAAGAATTCTGCAAGCAAAAATACCTTCAGTTTCAAACAACACACCTATATAGCCGTTCAAGTCTAAACTCTCAAATCAGAAACAAATTCAGACACAAGAAAACATACAAGAGTTGTACAGCGTATATAAACACAATCACACATGAGTTCTTTTGGGAATCAACGAAAGATCGGCTAAATGTATATATGCTAAATTACACATAAACACGGAGCAATTAATTGCCATTTGCACAAGGTAATTGAATAATTGATCAGTGGCCTAATGAAACTTACATACTAACAACATGGCAAACAGTGTTGTTGACGAAAGAGCAGTTACATCTAACTTCATTTTCGAAACCTTTCTTGGGATTCATGGTGACCCAGCCCGATGAGCCGCTACATGGATTAACACTGAAATCCCAATCAGTTTTTCCTAATCTTCTTGCTATCACTCGCAAAGATTCAACTGGCAAAACCAGAACACAAGAAACAGTAAAATTACAATCACAAACTGGTACATTTACATGACTGGTAGTGATCAGAAACAGAGCAAATGACAGGGGAATGAAGATACCTTCAGTAGCAGGAAGAGTTTGTCCAAATGCAAAGCCCAGAAGCAAACTGAATGCAAGAAGCCTAACAAGTACAAGAAATGACATTGTTTCTTCACAAGATTAATGACACAATGTGAGGATAATTAAGAAAAATGTGTCTGCAAACAATGATAAAGAGAGATGGACTTTTGAAGGTGTGTCCAAACTGCAACTTGCTAATACAAGATACAACTGCTTTTGGTAAACGAGATAGTGTACTACTGGAATTATTCATTGAACAAAAAAAGACTCATTTCTTTAAATTATACTTTCCACGAAAATTCCCATTTCACTTTCTTCTGGTCAATATCATAAATTAATAATTCCTTAAACTAAAATATTATCAGTGAGTTAAAAAGGTAAAAACATTTATTGTTATTTTGTTTAGAAGGTTAGTGGAATAATTTAATTTTGAATGTATTTATTGCTGAATTTGAAATTGATTGGGATGAAAGGAGATCTGTTTAAAAAAGAAAAATTTGTTAAGTGGAAAGTTTCGGACCGAATGGAGTAAGTAGTTTAATTTCATATTATTAGTATTAACATTTAGCAGGATAGTAAGTAGTTTAATTTCAAATTAATACTTTTAGATTCTCGAATACTATCTATAATGAAGTTTTAAAAAAATATATAAAATTATCAGGATCATGTGTAATTATTGTAAAAGTCATGCTGTTAACAATGGAAAAATCATATTCCTCACGGAGTGGAGAAAAAGAACGATCCCAACTCGCTTGTAGTAAGAGATTTTCAATTTCTCCGTTAACAATATAGTTGACGAGTAAGTACCTACAAATATATATCGACTATTATAAAGTTTAAGAAAACAGATAGAAACATCATATTGTACAAAAAGAATTATAAGAGACATGACTTTTGTTTATGTCACATTCACTTTATTAATGTGAATGTTGATATTCTCAGAAAAGAAAAATCCAAATTACACTTCATCAAATAAAAAGAATTACAGACCTAAAAATAGTACGATCATTTAGTTTAGTTACATCGTTTAACCACATCTCCCAGATAAAATGAAAATGCATGAAATTGTCTTGTGACATAGAGGTGCTAGAGTCTGCAAAGGATTGAGAGCTTGCTCTTTTAGCTAAGGTATCTGCTACATATTGTTTGCTTTTTGGTACACAAAGGTTAACTTGACTTCTCCCATAGTTTCTATCATTCTCCTAATTAATCTCTGTGAGAATCACTTGCTGCATTGGTGTGGCCATCTCGTCACTGTTTAAACAAGATATTAGCAATTATGAATCAGTATGCATGATCCACTTTCTCTGTTGTAATGGTAAAGTTAATTGCAGCCCCAATTTAGTGCGTTGAACTATATAATGTTATCACCGAGAGGGCGAGAACACCATAATCGACTTAATAATATCAATACTTTCCATTGAGATAAAATTACATTTATAAACATATTACCGTTTTTACAAAGATTTGTGAAAGTCAGTCACGTAAATATGTAATATTTGTAATTAAACCACGTTAATGTTATCAACTACTTACATCTTACTTCTTATAAAATTTAGAAAAGAAAATTCACTATAAAGTACTCATATTTTGAGTTAAAAACGCATATCTTTTTTTTAGTTATGTCCGTACATGGGCGGAGCCAGGGAGGGGGCATACGGAGTGGTCCGCCCTCTAAAATTTTACAAGTAAATTTTTTATAAGCTAAATTCACAAATTTTCAAGATTTGACCTTCTTTAACATTTTAAAAAAAGTTGCATATGTAACTTCACCCCTAAATTTGATTCATGCATCCGTCCCGTCTTTGTATGAAACTTTGTCACTGGTTTTACTCATGAAACACATCACCATAATGGTTCTTATCAGTATGAGTCGGTCAATTTTGGTTTAGATATAAAAGGTATAGCCCACATGATGTGTTAGCTAGTTGGAATATTTAATACTACGCGTACCCCTTTTGTTTAAAACGGAAATGAATTATTGTCCTTGATTCATTGGATGTCATATATGTGTGGTAAATTTGTGATGCCTCGTCATGCCTAGTAAGTCTATATTATTTTCAATTGAGATTTTCGGAACTCCACTAAATTAAACTGAACTTAAATAAAATACAAATTTGAACTAATCAAATTTGAACTAAATTGAACTGATTTGAACTGAACTTAATTGAATGAAACTGAACTAATTAAATTGAAAATAACAGAGCCTAACAAAATAGGTTCACATATTTCTAAATGTCGTTTTTACACTTTATTTGTTTCATACTATATGGCGGAAGAATTTTTTCCAACTTTATGAATATACAAAACGTGAATTAATAATGATTTTTCATTTACCTTTAATTTAAAGGCGATTCGTTTAAAAAAGAAGCGTATCACAAAGTGAACTGCGTTTCTTTTCCGAATAATTTAATTTAAAATGTCAATTTGCTAACAATAATAGGGATGTCCAGAAGTACCAGAGCCAGAGAGTGTACTACTACTGTATTGACTTTTGAATAATCGTCGTCAATGAGATTATAGAGATTGGAAATGGTGATTACATTGGATATTGTAACATGATGAAAATGACGTCACAATTCACAATCACCAGTTTATAAATCTTACCTCGGCCTAACAAAATATCTTAATTAGCAAATTAGCATGTCACGTTTTATTCAGCTTACAAAATTTTCATGAAAATTGAACATAGTCTTTGAATAACAAGTTTGAGGATAATTCATTCTATATGACACGCATCATGCAATAAGGGTGTATATCCCTCCTAATTTTTGAAACGTAATTTTATATGTAATATTTACACTTTTCATTTGAACTCTCGAAATAATAATAGATATGTAAATGCACCATGTAACTTTAATTCCTAGTCCGCCTCATGTGTAACTTGCTAATTATAAAAGTAAAATCATGAACCCCCTTTCATTTTAGATGTGGTTTTTGATAATTTTCTGAGCTAAGCATCTAGCAGTTATACCTCTGCAGATGAACATTGAACATGCATGATTCAGTTATTACAAAACTCTTGAATATGATTGAGAACAAATTTCTCTGCAACAACATTTTCTTCTTTACATAGTTGAATGTACAAACACAGAAAAGGCAACACTTTGTAGAAGATGGGATAATTCACAAAAGTACCTGATGATCATCATGATCTCTCTTATCCCAGTATTCTGTATCCGCTGTGATCGGATACAGATCACAAGCTGAGGCTGATGAGCCTGTCAAGGGCACATCCATTGATACACATACACTCTGACCTTGATCATCAGGGTTACCCTTTGTAGCTTGCTCTTTTAGATTCATCTTTTCAACTGAGAAACTCGAGTCTGGAACAATGTTCTCCGTTCCAAATCTTCCTTCGAGTATGCTTACAACAGATGACATGTTCGGCCTTTCTGTTGCAACAACGTTAGTGCAGAGGAGAGCAACTTTGATGGTCGTTAAGACCTCTTCCGTTTTGTATTTTGAGTCCAATCTTGGGTCTACGAGTTCTAATAAGTTCCCTTGCTGATTCAATGTATTGGCCTAATAGAAGGGCAAAGAAAAGAGGTTATGTATGCATCTCAGAATATGCAGTAAGATGGCACATTATGAAGATGCAATGCAAAACATGGGGTTTAAATGAATACCCAGTCAAGAAGATTGAAGTTTTCTGCTCTCGACTTGACGCTGAGGTTGTTCCTTCCGCTGACAACTTCAAGAAGAACAACTCCGAAGCTGTACACATCAGCTTTATCTGTCAAATGGCCCCTCATTGCGTATTCTGGTGCCATATAACCACTGCGAAATCATATATCAGTTTAGTTCTTGTATATTATATAGCCCCGTATACCTCATTATACCAAAACAGGCACTGGAACATTTCTACAAATTCAAATTAAGAGACATATATATCACTCACAAAGTTCCAGCGATACGGGTGCTGATGTGGGTGTTGTCCTCTTCATCCAGTTTGGCAAGGCCAAAATCAGATATTTTAGGCTGCAGATCTTTGTCAAGAAGCACATTGGTAGCCTTGATGTCACGATGAACGACTTTGATGATTGATTCTTCATGAAGATAAGCCAAACCACTTGCTATACCAATGCATATTCTGTGCCTTGTTGGCCAGTCCAGGTTCAGCTGTTGTTCTTCTGGACCTGCATGAAAACATTAAACTTTGTCAGAACAGAACTGTGTATATATGTGAACTAACAATATATTTGTGTCAAACTAACCGAATAGTGCGCGGGCAAGACTGTTGTTTTCCAAATACTCATAGATCAGAAGTAACTGGTTTCCTTCAATACAACATCCATACAACTTTACAAGATTTGGATGTGTCAGAGCAGAAATCATGCCTATTTCGGTGATGAATTCACGATTTCCTTGTTTTGATTTGGAAGATAGCTGTTTTACAGCAATAGTAGTACCATCTGGCAGAGCACCCTTCAAATAACATATCATGTCCAGTCTCGAATCAGTATATGGAAACAATGCAGACATAAATACTGGATACTAGTGGAAAGTATGTATATTCGATCAAGTTTTACCTTGTATACCGAACCAAAACCACCTTCTCCAATCTTATTGGCAGGATCAAAGTTATTGGTGGCAGATTTTATTTGCCCATATGCAAAAGAACTAGTCTGAAGTCCAACACCTCTTAGCTCTGCAGAAATACTCAGTTACATAAACCGCATGATTTAGCTTAAAACATGCGTAGGTTGAAAAGAACTGCAGAGTTAGGAGACAATGACTATATAATAGTACCATATTCCAAAGTGTCTTTGCGTAAGAAACATCCTTTCCACCACAGAATTACCATAATCAGGAAGATTGCGAAAAGAGGTCCAAGCACTATACCAACAATAGCACCTGTGGAAATGCTGCCGTTTTCTGATGGCACTGGAAAGTCTGTACAAGAAAACAAATGGAACAACGGTAATAAAGGAGAAGAAAACTCTCATTGCTAAAACTAGTTTACAGTAGAGTCGGAACTTACTTGGATTGACAGAGATGGCTGAAATGAGAGGACCGTATACACCTCTATTGGGTATACCATTGGTTCCTTTTCCAGCCCAATAGAAGCGAATATCAAGAGTGCCGTTAGTAACAGAAGCATTGAAATTCTTGATGAGTGCTTTTTGAACTCCACCGGCTTCATCTTCAATGTTGAAATCCTTCAATACCAGGCCTCCCTAAACAAGTGTATATGATGAGCACAACAATCGAAAGCGAACTTATATATAGTTTACGTAATCGTGAAATTTAAAGAAGCACCTGAATGTAAACATCAAAAAATCGTCTCCCAAGGCTACTATATGTTCTGTCATCCGTAAACATGATCTCAGCAAAGTGCAAGTACACAGTATAGTTTCCATTATGCAGACAAAATGCATAGTACGTCAATGAAAGAGGTGAAAGTCGTGCTTTCATGTAAAGCTGGGGGTTCTGCCCACTGATGCTCGAGGTGTTAGTCCAGATGTAAGAGTCTGTAGGACGGTCATCATCCAGGAAGTGGCCTGTGCTGCTAAATCCCCAGTTTGTATTACTCCGGAAGAAATTTGAAGGCCCCCCAGGGTTTATATCTTCTTCATAGTCACCGTTAGCCACTTCTGGTCCACCACAGTTTATGTGGAGAGAATAATATGCTGAAAGGAAGAAAAAAAAAGTGATAAATTTCAACAGAAAAACCTGATCAATTTAAAAGCACATATGTAAGTTGAGTGTTAGCTAGCTTACTTCGTTCACAGCGTGGGATTCCTAAGCATGAAACAATACCACTGACATAATTATGTGAATAAAAAAAACCTTATCAGCTTCCATAACTTGGTAAAGAGAGAAAGAACTTCTGAAAATCGAAAAAGAATCAGGAAACATCTAAACTCACCTTGTATTTCCTTCAGAGCTTGCGAACACGTTCCTGATAATCAGTGATCAAATGTTAAAACGTCTGGCATAACATGGACAAGATACACACTATTTTTTGTGCATCTGTTGTAAAATTTGATAACAGAATCAATCTCACAATCGCGTCTGGCAGTTTCTGATTGAATTTGGTAATATTGTAAGGTTGTTGTACGACAGGTCACTGCAAAACACAAGAACGTGACACATCATATGAGGAATGATCTGCTACAAGAGTTCCATTCTCCAGCAACATGTAAAGCATAAATGCAAATTATACACATGGTAACAACATACATTGTTTCACCATCTGTCAGCATCCAGGCAGGTAACGGTCCATCTAGGGAGTTGCCAGTGAGATATCTGGTAAAATTTAGCATCCTTAATCAGTACAATTTATACATTCCAATATCTAACATTACACTGCTCAGCTTTCTGTAGTTAAGCCGGTAGTAGTTCATATCAAATTTCAAATTCAGTTTCTGAATGATCGATATACAGTCTTACCAATCAGACCTTAGGATATTTGGTTCAACAGACTAAAGTGCCTTATTTGGAGAACGACTTGATTAGTAAAATATGTTACTGAAGATCACTTGTGAAAGAGGCCTTACATGTAATCCGTTTTTAACAGGCCATTAAAGGTGCCAGGTATAGGTCCACTCAAGTGGTTGAAACTCAAATCTCTGCACAAGAGATCGATACGCGTGGATGAGTTCACAAGTATGACAACTGCAGAGCAGAAAAAGTTCTTCATTTATAAACTAAGGATGGCAATCACTCACAGGACTTTCAAGAAACTCATTTCCCCAATGTAAGGTGGCAGCTCTCCAGCAAAATTGCAACTCCGAAGAATTCTGAAAAAAATCTGTAGAGTCAGTCCCAAATCTACCAGAGAATTATAAGAAAGCATCAATATACTTAAGTGTAGCCCTTACAGTGTCTTTAGTTTCCTTATTCCGCTAAGTGGTGGAAAAGATGATTCGTTTCCATTCAGATCGCTTATTCTCCTGAAAATTTAGGAGAATAAGCGAATCATACACTATTCGTTTTGTTTACTCAGCAAAATGTAAAATCACAATGGATATCTGATACTGATACATGAACAATAACTAGCTCAATCTTCATGTCAAATGCATAAAAGTAATGAAAAGCATACTCACAAGTCGGTCAATTTGGTTAAGTTAGCAATGCCTGAAGGAATTGGTCCTGTCAAACCACTACCCTGTATGACACTGCATTTATGATAAAACGATAGAAGTTTACATTCGTCACAGAATAGGCGAGGAATAAGAGTAGACAATATCAGAAGATTGAACAGAATCGTAATGTATTGGTTCAAGTCTCACAGTTTCTCCATATTAGTCCAGTTCTGAACAAAGGTAGGAATGCTCCCAGAAAAGCTATTATCACCGATACGGCTGTATGTGGTAAATGGTAAGAATTAGCAAAATATACTCAAGCATGAACATAAGTGAATCACCGAACGAGAAACTTACAAGTCCCTAAGTGTGGTCAATCTTGCCAGACTTCCTGGCAACTCCCCACTCAAATAGTTTGACGTAAGAAGTCTTCACAGATAAACGAAGGAAAGCTAGTCATATCAGAATTCAAATGCAGAGAGGACACAGAGACATGCACAAAGAATGAAGAACACAATCATGCATCCACAAAACACATCATTAATGAGCTGACAAAAGGCCTTACATTCTCTCGATGCGAGGAAGATTCCCAAACTCTGGAGGTATAGCACCAGAGAGCTGATTGTACTCCAGAGTTCTGAAAAAAGTATCAGGAAAAGACATGAGCCATATTAACATATACATCACCAAGTCACCATTACAATGAAGACTAAACCAAACAAAATAATAAGTTGCAGATACAAGCAGTAGTTGAGTTAACAATTACAGGCTGACTAATGTACTTATGTTGGCAAGTTCTGCTGGCAATGGACCCGTAACACGATTTCCATTCAGGGAACTGCAATAATTCAACACATTTTTTGCTCAGTCAGAACATCTTCTGTATACATTGTGTAAAATAAAATATCTCAGATTGAAGTAAAAGAAATTAATGATAGAATTCCATCTCATCTAAAAGCTCGAACTTGTAGAGAGTTGTGGAATCTAGTCATATATATTAATTCCCCAATGCTCCCCCGCACTCGTGGCCGATTTCAACCTCATTTGGGGAGGCCAATCGAGTGGAATTAAATATGGGTGGAGGATTGGAGAATTAATATATATGACTAGATTCCACAACTCTCTACAAGTTCGATACAAGTTCGAACTTGTAGAGAGTTGTGGAATCTAGTCATATATATTAATTCCACAATATCAGTAACATCAACTCTTTAAAATTATCAACTATTCAACCATAAACATTAAATATTTT
>JAYMSL010001910.1:0-15598 GCA_036897195.1 Plantago coronopus
ACGCCTGCCTTCTCTATGTGAAATACTTAAAGTCTTCATAAGTAAGAAAAGGTTAGGATCTACCAATGGGATGGCCCAATTAATACCCTTATAAGCCCATAGCTAAACTATGGGCCCATAGTTAAACCATTATACCAGCGGCCCAGTTTGCGTTGGACACCTCATTAATTAAGTATCATTAGGTTAATGATCATGGATCACTTATTATCCATATATTTTATATATAGTTTTCAGCCCATCTTAATCCCCATAACGTAATTGAGAAGAACATCGAGATTATTGAAAGCAGGCTTAAGTGTCAATCACCGATTACAAGGAAATGCGAGGGAGTAACAAGGTTTAAGACTGAATCACCGATTTTAATCCATCATATATCAGCAGGCCGAATATGTCTTCACGACAAAGCTAATACTACGGAGGGAAAGTATAAAATCAACAACTTACAAAATCTTCTACATCATTTGGCAACATACGCTTGCAGAAGTCAGCAGATAAAGGTAGGTCATTCTCATCGGCCATTGCAACAAGCTTGGTGTCTTAGAAAGACGTCTACACAAAATGAAAAACATCAGAATGATAGAGTAAGTTGTTTTTTTGTAATACCTCGAATGTCCAATACCAAGAATACCTGGTATTGTTCCGTGGATGTATACTGTTCAGATTGGTGGCAGGGAAGACGGACGGAGCTCCAACCTCACGGCTTTCTGCGGCAGAGTGTTGGATGCTATGGCTTTCTGATTGTCGATAATGGGAAGAGAGAGAGAGACATAAAGTGTAATAATGGAGGTAGATAGTGATCAAGACTTTGATCACACAAGTCTTGTCAGCTTATTTCTTTGTCCCCTACACTGCAGAAGAAAGACAGATAAATGGGCCGACTATTGTAGCCTCTCCATATTGCATTGGCCCAACATTCCGGCTAAGTAACAAAACCGTCACACAGCTTTACAAAATGGCCCAGATGGAAAATAAACAATACACTATATCGCATTCCAGGCCCATCAATTACAAAACGTTGGCCCGTTTGAATAATTTCAGGCCCACATCATCGTATCAAAAACATTCATTCATGTGTTGTAATGTCCATGTATGATAGGCCTCCATTATAGCTCCCACACTAGTTACATTTAAAATTGGGCCAGACAAAATCTAATCCAACAACACCAAATGCAAGAACATACATGAATAACATGTAACAGTAAGGCAATGCATTGGTAGTAATCTGTATAGTTAGATAAAACAGAAACCGGAATCTATTATGTAAGATTGCAGAGTCCATATCTAATAAATCCCAATAAGATCTCGACGATATACACGTCGATCAAACCTGCTACATTATCAACTAGCAGGCCAAAAGTCACAAGGCACAACTGCCAATACCACTACAATTTCACACAACAAAATGGTGGCAAAAGTTGTTAGTTGACAGAATCCATGGTTTTATTGTAGAAAAACTATTATATTATATTATAACAACATAAAGTTCACTACGCCACAGCATGACGGCAAACTGCATCATAGAACTTACTCAGCATTTCCGATCGAAACGAACCTGACTGTGCACTAGTCCAAGTAACAGGGACAATATCATCTCCACTGATTATGCGTGTAATACAGTAGCACACAATAGGTCCACATTCTAATGTACCTCGACCCTGCTGGGGTGTGTCTTTGTAGTAATCAATAGAAGCCTTATTTGCACAGAGAGGGAACCTTAAACCTGTTTGCTGACAGTATGCCCTTATCAACACCTCGACATAGTCCATCTGGTCAGAAAGCAAGTCTAATATCAGAACAGTTTAGCTATTCAGATTGAGTTTAATTTCCTAATCTATCTACTAGTTAACTTACCAGTCTGTGGCTTGCTGCAAGATGTTCATCCTGAGTTGGATCACCAGGGGACATCGAATTATAGAATGTCCACACATTATTGGTTAGGGAAAAAGTCAACAAAGTCCAATGATCAGGTTGCGTTGATAAAGGACACTTGGATCCAGTGGTGTTGATGGGAAAGATCCATAAATCATGTTTCATAGCATCTGGTATTTTTCTGTCAATCAACTGCATGACAGTATCCTTGTATTTCTTGCTCATGTCCATACGAGCAATATGGAGCTACGGGGAAAACAAAAAATTATTATGCTGCATAATAGATTATATAACGTAAAATTCGAGTAGATATATGTAACGTAAATACAATATATGCACATGTAAGTATTTACATAAAAATATGTAAAAAAGTTTACCCATAGGAAACAGTGAAAAATGAAAGGTTTCCGAGAACTCTTGCAGCGTGTCTCTCGGGTAGTTGTCTCACCGTGTACTGCCTGCTGCACTAATAATGACCAAGTATCGATTATCTGCATAGAGAGTAAACACCAGAAAAACATTCATATGTTATATATGGACCGTGTACCGACCGAAAAATGTACGGTAAATTAGAGTATCCATGTGTAACTTACATCATCATTGTAACGTTCATTGTTTAAGATGAGCTCTAGATCCTGCAAAGTTATTTCCCCGTGACAATATGAAGTTGAGACCTCAAGAATCCTATGGCTGCACAAGGCAAATAATCAAACTCACATAAGCATGGTCGTTGATTCATTATGGTTAGCGATAGATAAACTTATATCATGTTCACCTTGGTGGCTTAAGTCTGAACTGATTTAACATCCACGCAGCAATGGAAGCCTTCAACTGTCTGGCAACCTCGAAACGCTTGAAAAATTTGAGCGGCCGAATCTCCTCAACAGCTGGCTTTTCACCAACAGGTATAACATCTTTCCTCTTCTTAGCCTCTTCACGATTCACCTCACGTATAGCCATCTTTTCTCTTGCTCTCTCATCCTTCATGGCATCAGTTATGGGTGAGTCACTGTTAATCACTGCTTCTGAAACAACTCTTGGCGAAGGGAAAATATTAGTTGCCCCTACAGGTGAGAAGAACACGCCTTTCATCTTTGTTGGTGACTTTTCAAACGTTGAACCTGAAGGTGACGGTCCACCAATCAGCAAGGGAGGTTTGGGTGGGAATTGTTCACTGTTTGGGGAGGGGAACAGATTTGATGGTCGAAGTGGTGTATTTGTGGCCACATTTGTTGGAATGAAAGGTGATGGACTCATTTGGTTTGGAAAAGATAGCTGAGACTCCAACATTTGTATATGACTATCCCGCTTGCTAAGGTCCAAACGCAACATATCAATTTCCAATATGTAGTCACCAACTATTCTCTTATGGGTCGACTCTATTGCTGACAACCTCTGGTTTTCATTACTCAACCGTACCTGTTCATTCAAAGCATCAGCAAGTTTGGTCTGCACCTGATTCAATGTGGTAGTCAGGTTTGAATTCTCATTCGAAAGAAAATCAACACGATGAGCAAAACGAGCTCTCGCAGCTTCACAGTTATCCAAATCATGTGAAAGAAGACCTATCTTTGATTCAGACACCTCAAGCTCTAACTTAAGTTTCTCAAACTCAACATCAGTAACACCAACACTCGATTCCAAGTCTAGCTTTTGCTTTAATTCATCATTCTCCAGTGTCTTCTGCTGAAGACTGGTCTCCAACTCCAAAATGCGTTCATTTTTTTCCTTCAATTCTCTTCGTAGTATCGGAACAGCAAACTGATTAGGCTGGTTTAACTGAACACCACTGTCTTGTTTATCAGACTGGGGACAGTTCATAATGTCAAACGATGGAGCATCGAATGATACAAAGTCTGACCAACTTGGCATACCCTGGCTGGTATTCATCATGGAGAAGTCGATCTGATCTGTTATATTTCCACTATGCAGAGTTTCTACTGCATCTGGTGCATCTGACACAGCCTGCGCATTGTCCTGTGTTTTCACCTTATCTTCTTCAGGCACAGAATTTGTTTGTAGCATACTGTCCAGTACACTATTTATTACTCCGTCAACATCAACCTCAGCAACTCCATCACCCTTAGACGTGTCTTCTACACCGGAAGGGCCCGGTAAGTCATTAACATTGCTACAATTCCCTTGCTTGAGCTGATTTTGAAACAAAGACCGATGCTCAAGCTCTTTGGGTTTCCACTCAATAGCCTGCGAAATTAAACAACATAATCGAAGCCAGTGTTACTATTAAACCAAGTAATACCTTTACAAGATGTATAACAAATGTTAAACATCTACCTGATATCTTTTCAGCCTGTCCAGGTCAATCTTCAATATCATCTTATTCAGTTTCATCAGGTCCCAACGCAAGTATCTTGGAATACTTTCACCACCTCTTAATGGATGAATCACACGTGTAATTTCGCAGAACCAGAACTGTGTATAATAAGGATTTAACATTAAACTCACAAGTTACTTAGTATGGAAAATAGGGGTAGTTCCACAGCCTATGACATGTTGTAAATTACGTACCAACAAAAGCATGCAACATCCACCATTCTTGAAATTTCGATCACCTTCAAGAATCCGTAACATATCGGTGTGAATGAATTTGACCCAGTCATAGTCGCAAATTCTACTGAAATCATCAAGGAAGGTTGTAACTTGCCATTTCACCATATAGTTCGATTTGGCATAAACAAACTCGACAGCAAATATAAGTGCACAAGTCGACATATATCCTGAACTGTTTCAACATCTGGACGTTCAATAGATAGTTTATCCTTCAAAACATTGCTGATCCATGTCTTACGCAATTGATACTTATCAGCCTTCTCAGTATGTTTCCCCCGAGACTCACGTAGTCGTTTGGACTTCTCTGGGAAACATCTAGTAACAAAACCATATTCCGGAATAGTTTTGTTGGACACCTTGATTGGCACTTTCCCATTCCTAAGCCCGAAAATTATCTCGTAATCCTTCTTCGTTGGCATTGCAAGGACTTTTCCAAACCGGAAATGTCGTTTACTGCTATCATCCTCAGGAACAAAACGCCGGCAAATGGCAGCAACTACCGCATCATTTTTCTTGAAACGAGCTATATCCGACTTTTCCATTTTCAGGAATGAATCTACCAGATGATAGAACGGTGTCTCCATCATCCCCTTCATATGAATGTCACGAAGACCAAGCTTACGTATTTCTGTGATTGCAGTTTGCAGAGTACTTCTATAATGCATGTGATCTGAGCAAGACATACAAATGTACATTATTATAAAGTCTGATGCTTTATAGTATTAAACCTAACGTAGACATGTGGGCATAGAAACATACCGAACTCACCAAAAGCACCACCACTTTCATAACTAGAGTTACTGTCACTGGGTGTGGGAGGATCTTCCTTAGGATGAGCTCTCTTTTTGAAAGGATTCATATCTGTGTTATCAAGTATTACAGAACAAACAACAATTTTATGTCTGATGTGTGAACAATACATACTGATTTTTCAACACAACAGAGCAAAGTAAGTGATAAAACACAGTCTATTACACCCCATTCTTACTCCTTTTCCGTTCTGCTACAATCCTGTCTGCGGAATCGGAGGAGAAGCTATTTGATTGAGCATCTGACATTTTTAACCATCCAATAATAAATCAATTAATACATCAGACACATTTGCAACAAGACATCAAACAATCACCCTATATGAAGTGCATACCAGGTTCTGCATTTGACAAATCTTCAACTTTGCGCCTTTTGTCTTTCTTCGAATACACGTTATTACCTATTAAGATCAATAACAAGGCATGCTTAACGAACATTATTTTTTTCCGAAAGCTAAAAATCATCATGCAAGCAGATTTAATAACTTCTCATGTTTCGCACTATACTTACTTGGCTTCAGGTTTTCGACCTTTTTCCTCTTATGCTTATCAAAACCCATGGCTATTATTCAACATCAATTATAACATGAAAACGAATTACAGTTAGAAACATTATCGGAATAACACTACAGATCTGTACTAATTAATTTACTCGCATAAACACACAAACAACTACAATTACGGCTACCCTAACCTCGTTTCAGACCGGACTTTGTTTTCTTGGGCCCGACTCTCCGAACTGGTGAATGGAATTACAGAGTGAACAGGTGAGAAGCCGAGATCTGAAATTTTGCTTTTCACAAACGCATTAGCAATTGCAATACCTGATGTGCTAGTTGTCAAGGAAGTATCTTCTTTGTCGGTATCCTCTTCCTCAAGCTCGTAATCTTCACTTACCATCGTCGTAATAGAGTGAATAAGGCAAAAAAAAACTAGCTAATTTAGCATGAATCTTAACAAATTGAGAATATATTTTGAGTAAAAGTGAATCAGTACCGTTGTCGCTGTTGCACTCCTCTTCACGCGCCGGCATAGGCAAACCGGAATCATCGTCGGAAGACATTGTTTGGAAAAAATGGGTCGTCTTAGGATATTCAGAGAAACTGCACAGTAAACATCGTTGTAACCAAAGCAAACCAACACAATTGTATCAGATCAAAATTATTTTCTTTGATTTTTTCTCTCAAAGCACTGTTTGCATGCGGTCACTGTGCCATGTGGGGCAAACAGTAATGCAGTTGTCAGCTTCAATAAATGCATGTTGAGCTATAGGCTTGTTTGAGTACAATATCAGTTCTCTTTTTCTCCAATTGTACCCAATAGGAATAAAAGTTATTTTCATTACTCTCAATCCCCTAGCTTGCTCCGGATGGTACTGGGGAGTAACCGCCCCCGAAATTTATTATACTTCATTCGTTACTCCTACAAATTATTGCACGCTTTATACTTCCAATCACTCTTATGCAGACATATAGACCATAAGTAGCGTTGCTATAATATTGTTCGCTTTTGACTGAAGTCCGAAAGGTTTTAGATTGATTCCTCTTTGATACTAATAACGTTTCAATTACTAATCGATCGAGACCGATCTTTTAAATTGTGAGACGTCCCGCCGCACCTTATTTTAAACTAACCGTCCATTCCTTGTGGGTTCCGCTTTAATACCATATGTAAAGACAAGATCACTAATCGAACGAGGCTGACCCTTACGACATGCACGGTTGCATGACATAGACCAAAGTGTCACTAGCTAGTATGATATTGTCCGTTTTGGGTCAAAGCACGAAAGGATTTGATAGGTTCGACTCTGGTATCAGGGCTGGCCATGGCCCCATGCGGTATGTTCAACCGCACAGGGCCCCTAAATTTTGGGGGCCTCCAGTTCAGGGCGTTGGCTTGTATGTAATATACGATTATTAACGAAAATCACGTTGTTGCTTTAGAAAGCAGTTGAATGTCCATATGAAAAACAAAAGTTGATGGTACTCCTAAAATAAAAGCCCACACCCATATTTCATTCAATTTACACCTAGAATAGATATTGTTTTTGTTCTCCAAATTACGCTAATTTACCCTCCATGTCTGAATGTATGGTAAAATAGAGAGAAGGCAAAATGGTGGTACTTGTGTATTATCTTTTTTTAAGGGTTCTTGTGAATTATCTACGTTGATGTTTTTTTCAATATATATAATCAAATAAGGGTCTCTTTTCAAATTTTCGCACGGGGCCTCCATATAACAGGGCCGGGCCCATCTGATATCAATATACCAATTCGACTACTGATCGATCGAGACTGGCCTTACGTAAGCCATATGTGTGATCTATTACTATTTGATAAGAAAAGCCATACAGGTGGTTATTACACCAAAAAGTAGTTGTCTTAAAATGAGGAGAAAAAAAAAACTGAATTGAAAGAACCGGTTGAAATAACAATTAGTGGAAGAATTTAAATGCAAATGTTTATAATTATGTACTAAAATTAGACATTCAAATTTGGTCAAATTTTCAATTTCGTTTAATTTATACTAAATTGAATAAATTATATAATTTGTTTAAGTAATGAATGAAAAATACAAAATTATTAAAAATACACGAGACCGGTGTGTCAAGAACAAAACTTTATACTTCGCATTGTATTATAATTATCCTTTATAATAAGCGGCCAGTCACTAACATTTGTTGTTAGGTCTCTTAAGGCAAACAATTATTTAGTTAAATTTTCATATGTTTCCTCCTTCTTTCAAACTCTTCCTCCCTCTCTTCAAATTCTTTTTTCCCGCGTGTCTCTGGATTCAATTTACATTACATCAATAAAAATAATTATGACTTCACCAAAATAATCGCTTCGTCAATATCTACAATTTGACATCCATAATGAATATTTTTCGAGTTTCGATAAATATTATTTCTAAATAATAGTAAAAAATTACACACTATTACCAAATTCTTGCTGCAAAAAGTGAATTTACTATATCATATATGCAAAAATAATTTCAATTTCACTAAAATAATCTTTTCTTAATATGTGCGAATAGACACCAAGAACAAACATGTTTCGACAATTTTTAATTTCTAATAAGTAGTCGAAAATTTCACAATTTACAAAAGCACAAAATAAAAAATTAAAAATAATATAAAACCTATAGAAAATTAACACAATATCATCATGAATACTGTTTTCTAATTTATTATTACGCGGGAACCTCGTATTAGTGTTACGAGTGGTATGATATTGTTCTCTTTAGACAATTTATTTTCTGAATTACCGAACAAGTCTCATAGATTACGATTTATCTCAATTGGTCAGGAATGGATGTGGTGGTGGGATGCGGGACAAAAACATGAGGACAAAATTTAAAGCAGTAATAACTCTGCAAGTAGATATAGATTGAGAGAGAGAGAGGAGAGCCATACCGAAACGAAACAGGTACATATGACTTGTCTCCTCTCCATCTTCTGTATTCATTGTAACAAAATATTTCCGCACTCCATTTCACCAGTCAATAAAACACAACCAAACTAAAAGGGCCCCGTACTACTGCCCGCACCGTCACATATTAAAATCAAATTATTATTCATTTATTTAAAAAGTTTCTTTTTCTTTTCCAAAATTATACAAAATCATATTATAAATTATAATAATGGGTCAAATTTAGATGATAATATTGGAGAATTAATATATATGACTAGATTCCACAACTCTCTACAAGTTCGAGCTTTTAGATGAGATGGAATTCTATCAGATAGTATAAACTATAATGTTATACTTTCTAAACAACAGTCATATTAAAATATTCCATTACATTTTTATGCTAATTTAAGGTTAATTTATGATCGTATGGAGCTTTAGAAAGGTGACAGAAATCGAATGGGAATTTATATGGGACGGTATGCTAGTACGTAAGTGATACACATGAACATGGACGGAGACCGGGGTGGCGAGAGGTGGTGGTCACCCCATCTACATTTACAAATTTGTATATTTTACCATTCAAGTTTCGAAGATTTTCGCATTTCATCCTACCTAAATTTTCAAATTTACATATAAGCTTTTAAGATTTTAATATTTTGTCCACAAGTTTATAAAATATTATTTTTATCATCCCGAATTTCAATTCTAGCTCCATCACTGCAGATGAAGCAAAACAAGCCAAAGATATATGATAATTAGAAAGATGGAGATTTGGAATGGACAGAATTGAGGAAAGGTTGATGAATGTATGATAGAAGGGCATGTGCAGTTTTAAGCATGTATCGGAGCACGCAACATGAGAGGTGAACTGGAGATGGATAAATGTTTGTCCAATGCAAATGCTATGGTTAAACAAGACAAAACCTTTGGGGCTTCAAAATAAATCTAATCTTATCCCCCCAAGCACATTCTTTGACTATGTAACTGGTCCTTCCTTATGGACCACTTTGGTGAAAAATTAATGCCTTAACTTAACTCCTTGCTGTAAGTATTTACTATTCCCTCCATAGTCTATACCACAAAACATCACCCATTAACATATACGACGCGCAGTTTAAGAAAATAAGTTAAAGTAATGGAATTAAAATGAAAAAGTAAGTGGGGTAGATTAATTTTTGATAATGTGTGGTGATAAAGAAGTGTATTGATGTTAAAATAATGTTTTAGTGTGTGAGGTATCTTCCTTATTTAGTAATGAGTAAAGTTTTGTGGGACATTAAAAAAATGGAAAGTGGGTAAAGTTTTGTGAGACGGAGGAGTAGTAGGTGATATCATGTACTCCCTCCGTCCAAGGAGAAGCTTCCCATTGTGTTTTTGGTCAACAATATAAGGAAAACAAGTATTATATTGTAAGTGGAGTAATTATAGTACATTTTGGTGTGTTGTAATTAAATGAGTGGATAAATATTGGGGAGCACATGTCCAGAAAAGGAAATGGGAAGCTTTGTATTGGACTACAAAAAAGGAAAGTGGGAAGATATTGACTGGACGGAGGGAGTACAAATTAACCCTTGTAAGGTAACAACATCTGAAAATTAACCCGTGTCCCGCTCGATTGGATTGAGTATTTACCATTAATTTTCAGAATTGATTTAATCTGATTTTACTTAAAGTAATATAGAAGTGTTTTTGATAAAAAGTGATTGGGGTTTGTTAATTAAAAAAAAAAAAAAAAAAACAGCCTGAAGTGCTTCTCAAAAGCAGCGGTTACATGCTTCGTTTTAGAAAAGTAGAAGCAAGAGTTGTGAAATAAAATACTCCAATTCTGGTTTTTTTTTCTCTAGAAGTAGAGAATGACTTTTTTTTTCTCTAGAAGTAGAGAATGACTTTTTTTTCTTTCAGAAATGACAAACACTACCTAAGTGTGTCACAACTTACATGTGACTAATTGACTCATATAATACCTCTTCAATTCACCTAAAATTTTCTAAACTGAATCTGAAATAAACTGTATCAAGTGTAACTTTATAGTTTATAGTATATTACACAACTGATCTGAATTGAATAATACCTTAACTAAACTGCACACCACCAACCTTAAGATGAACAAAAGTATACTATTAATAAAAGTACATGAAACTATGAAAGTTGTACTCTCTCCGTCCAGTCAATAGTTTTCCACTTTCTTTTTTGGTAGTCCAATACAAAGCTTCCCATTTCCATTTTTGGACATGTGGTCCCAAATCTCCATCCACACATTTAATTACAACGCATCAAAAAGTAATTTAACCACATCCACTTGCAATATAATACTCAAAAAGTATTTAAACCTTATTTTGTTGACCAAAATAAGAGTGAGAAGTTTATTCCTGGACGGAGGGAGTAGTAAACTACAAGGCAAAATAGCTTTTTCTCCCCTGAAGTTTGTTCATAAGTGCATTTTACCCCCTGATGTTTACGTGTGTGCACATTGCCCCCTGAAGTTTACATATATGTGCACAATAGCACCTTAAAATCAATGAAAGTTGTTTGCCGGCGTGTGTGCAGGACTCCGTTCTGTATGAAAGAAAAAAGATTTTTTTGACTATTTAAATTTGGGGAAAGTATAAATAACTAACCCCCTGCAATATACAACAGGAACAATGCCTCCTTCATTGATAAACACCATAAAATCAAGCAAATTACAACAAATCAATAAAGTCAACCCCACAATATGTTGGAACACCAATATATCAATTTTGAGAATAATAGCTAAAGGCCAAACCTAATTCCTAAATTGGGTTTGAGCAAATAGCAAGCAATAGAAATTGTATGAGTGAAGAGGTCGAGTAGGCCTGGCAATTTTGAACCAATCCGTGGACATCCGTCCAATCCGGTCCGGAACGATCCAAATCCGGACCAATAAAAAAGCAAAAAAATCCAAATAAGTCTGACCCATCGGACTTGGGTCGGATCGGATCAGTCCATCGGATGTCCACGGATTAAAATCAAATCCGTTCAAAAAGACTAAAAACCTAATTTCAAGCTTCTTTACTATCTTCACCAAATCGATACTTCACAAACAAAAAATTTTTTGGCCTATTCTTCTCATCTTCAATTCTCCCTTCCCAGTCTCCGTTAATTTCTACCTTTCTTCTCAAATCTCCACTGTCTCTCCAGGAATAGTCTCACAATTAAACACTAATAG
The DNA here is from genome assembly GCA_036897195.1 of Plantago coronopus. NCBI lineage: Eukaryota > Viridiplantae > Streptophyta > Magnoliopsida > Lamiales > Plantaginaceae > Plantago > Plantago coronopus. The sequence goes on from JAYMSL010001910.1 coordinate 11,850, forward strand.
AGCAAGGCCATACCTCCGAAGCAGATTTGCAATAGAGGAGTGAAGGAGCCGGTCTCGATGTACTTGGCTTGGTACTTGTCGAGGCCTTCCTTCACGGAGGTCTTGATGTTACGGTCAGCTTCAGTTTGATGTACGCTGGCAGCTCCTTCATGGCTTCACCTTCATCCCCTTGATTTCGTTTAATAAAGCTCTCATCGCCATGGCTGTGCTGCAGAGAGGTGATGATGGAGAAGATAGATCTGGAGCTGGATGGAAACCCTATTAGCTAGCTGGCTGTGAAAGGGTTGTGTTTGGGTGATTGGGTCAATTTGGAGGTTGGGCAGGAGAAACGAATTAATGCAGAGAGGCATGGCTTGAGCGTTGGGTCAATGGGGTATCAAGTATAGGAGTGTAAGAAACCCCCCAAAAAAAAAGAAAAAAAAGAGTCGGATCAGGTCCGGACCGATCCGAAAAAAGTCCGGACTTTTCAAAATCCGATCAGATCCATCAGCGATCCGATCCGACATGGTCCGAACTTTTCCGGATCGGTCCGGATCGGGTCCGGACCGGACCATTGCCAGGCCTAAGGTCGAGTAGAGAGGGGATGAGTTAGATTAGAGGAGATAGCATTAAAGATTCCCGTAGAAGGAGAAAGATGAGTGCGAGATGCGGATGCCGAGTTGATCTTGGTTCCAGTTTATTTACTTGATTCAGTTCTTAGTCCTTTCTTTTGGTGCATATTATTATCAATTTTTTAATCTGATAAAATACTCTACGCGTGCGTTAGTACAATCGCCGGTAGAATATGGCAGAAGGCACAAAAGTAGGAATTTTAGGTGCTATTGTGCACGTTTATGTAAACATCAGGGGCAACGTGCACGCACGTAGACGCCCGGGATAAAGCGCACATTTCATGAAACTTCAGGGAGGAAAAAGCTATTTTGCCAAACTACTATAGTGATTACAGTAGTTTATCTTCTTCGCCTAATACCCAACCAGTCCGGATGTTCTGACCCCCATGGTGTGCCGCACCATGACCCAACAATAGGAAATGAACACTTGTCCTCTTCACAACTTTGTTATTCCCATTTTAATTTTAACAAATTACTAGTCCCATACTTTTAATTAAGTTTCTATTTAATGGAAAAATAATGCCATGTCCATGCTTCATAGTATCCGTTTTTCATATTTCTACATAATCACTTATTAATAATTTTTTACTTTATACATTTCAAAATATTACTTCACCCATTCTATTAATAATTTTGTAACATTATTACCAAAAAATATATATATATATATATATATAACATTGGCTATTTTATTAAATTTGACCATAAATTACTCTAAAATAACACAAAATAATATCACATCCGTCTCAATCTCATCTTCTCATATTCTGTTGGAAATTGACATATTACTATTTCATGAATTTTGATTACAAATTACTCATAATCCATCCCTCCTTTAACTTTTATTTTTACATTTTAAGTGTCTCTTTTAAACTCTTCATTTTCATTTTTGAACATACTACTCACATTCATAATAATAAATATATTCAAAATTAAAATATCCAACTAATTTTTCAAATCACTAATTATATATCTATTCACTTTTTAAACCTGCTATCAATTTTCTTTTATATACTCCTTAGTCTCAATCTTATCATGCTTTCTACGTTTATGCATTCCACCTCACATTTTATTAATATGTATTCCAACAAATAATAAAATAAGAATGAGGCGGGTGAAATATTTTTTTATGTGATTTAAGACGGGAAAATTGGGGACCATTAGTGATCTTCATAGCTTCATTTTTCCACTGTTTTTGGTGTCACATTTACATTTTTGTACATATTACTTCCACCAACAATTAAATATATTCAAAATTGATACACTTGCTTATTTTTCAAATCTAATTATAATAAATAAATAATATATCTACTTTTCAAACATATCAATATTTTACTATCTCAAAATTATTTTTTTTATTTAGTTGACTGTAAATTGAAATTACAATTTTCGGACGGGACGCGTTGAAAAAACTAAAATACGATATATAGTACTAGTAATATGTTAAAACTTCAACAAAAAAAAAGAGAGGAAAGAAGAACAGAAAAATAGAAGGGTGCTTTTTTGTTTGTTTTTCAAAACGTAAATAAAGAAAAGTGAAAAGCTAAAAATATGATATAAAAACATAAATGGTAAATTAGTAAATTAAGAGGACAAATGTCATTTGATATGGTTATTGGGTTCAAACATGGAACACACCATGGGTCAGAGAATCTGGAGTGGAACGCTTCACTGTATTGCAGAAAAGCTGAAGAACCTGTCCTATTATAGCATTGAATATCTGGGTGTTTAGGATGAATCCGAAATCGGATCTGTATTGAGTTTTGGAAAAAAAAACTGAATTGGAAATAATAAATAAATAAATTTGAATTGAGTTTTGAGTTTTTGTATTTGAAATTGGATTGTGATAATTGTAGGAATAATTATTATATTTTAATACGTTGTGTGAAACATTGTAATAATTTGTTTAATTGAAATGGTGTGTATTGAGAATTGAGTAAGAGAGATTTGATTGAATGATTGATTTTAATATTATTATAAGGAATTATTACATATACCACCCTGCTGGATCACAACTTCTCATCGAGATCCCATTAGATGTAACAATTACACATAAGTCCTAAATCTGAATTTTAATAAACAACAAAAAACACATCCTTATTATTTGGATTAAATTGTAATTTCCAGACTTACTATAAATTGCGCTTTCACCCTAAACTTCTTTTCTTTTACATAAATGATATTTAATAACATAAATATTTTTTTATTTCTTAAAAAAAACCAAATTCTCCATTAATGAAGTTTGATTTGAAGAAGAAGAAACTCCATTAAGAGGAAGAAACTCCATTAATCAGAGTTGTTGACAGCTCCAAATCGGAGCTGTTTGACTGCTCCGATTGGAGCTGTTAGGTTGGAGCTATTTGACTGCTCCAATTGGAGCTTCAAAGGGGTCAAGTTTTTTTTTTTTTTTTAAAAAAAAGAAGAGGAGGAAGAAGAAGGAAGGGAGAAAGGTGGAAGATGATCTATGGAGTTTTGTTGGTGAAGAAGATGATTTGGAGAATATGACTTATTTTGAAAAAAGTTTGAAAATTGGGATTAAAATTTAATTTTAAAAACTTGAAGGTTATAGATATGAAAAGTTGGATAAGACTTGTTTGGTTATTTAGTTAATAGTTTTAGAAAAAAATCGATTTAGGATTTAGATGTAATTGTTTCATCTAATAGGATTCATATGTAATTAGAAAATCTAACAGGGTAGTGGATGAAATTCGCCCTTATTATAATGATTTAATTGTGTTAAAAGTTGTGTTTTTTGTTGGTATTGTTTGTCATTTGTGTCTGGCAATATATAATCCAAAATAAATACTTTAAAGAATATTTATCAAAAAACTATTCTTTTAAATAATATTTTTTTGATTGGTCGATAAAATTGAATAATTAAAATTAAACATTTTCTTAAAACCACACCCAATTAACATTTACATGTAAAACTTAATAATACATTCAATCACGAATAACATACATTTAACATGTAAAACATATTTCCAAATCGTTATATTTAACTAATGAAAGAATATATTCGGCCTGTTTGGCCAAGAGTTTGGCAACTCAATTAGCATTTAGCTAATTGCTAATTGAGTTTTCAAGTGTTTGGCCAGCATTTAGTAACTCAGTTAGTGTCACAATCCCCCATACCCC
>JAYMSL010001911.1:0-15589 GCA_036897195.1 Plantago coronopus
TGTGTCTAAATACGTATTGTTGTGCGCCTAAATATGTACTGACCAGCTGGGCCTTAAAATAGACAATAAATACCAAAAAAATAAAAAAAAAAAAAATTCACGGGTCAACCCGACCCGTCCGGGTTGACCCGCGAATTTCAGGTTTTTTGTGTGCCTAAATATGTGTTGTTATGTGTCTAAATATGTATTGTTATGTGCCTAAATATGTACTCCGCCAGGTTGACCCGCGAATTTCAGGTTTTTTGACCACTTTAAGTGGTCTTTTAATAAAAGAACAATATAGGTGGTCTTTTTAAACTATTTGTATTAAATAATATTTTAGTGTTTGGAGTAGCTTCCTTATTTGGTCATGAGTAAAGTTTTGTGAGACATCCGAAAATGGAAAGTGGGTAAAGTTTTGTGGGACGGAGGGAGTACCTGATTGTTTGGCACTTACCGGGTTAACCTCCTAACACAAGTTCAACCGTTCAATTTAAATTTGGCATTGAATTGACGGTTTCTTTTAGCACAACTTTCTTGTGTTAATAAATACCGATAACTCTAAAACTGAATTGAGCGTCAACCAGCCATTACATATTTAATAATCCCACACCATCGCCAAAAAAAAACCCAAAAATCTAGGCCACTGCAAACTCATGAGTAAGTAGAAAGTTACATCACAAAGTCATGTAACAGTTTCAAAACTAAAAAAAAGTACATAATTACTCCTAGTCCCTCGACATACATTGTAAAGGGCTATGCATCACCTAGAATAAGTCATAATATCATGTTCCTGTACATTCTACATCTGTGATAAAATATTTCGAGCACGGATAAACAGTATTATGGACATCGGCAACCGTCATACACACCCTACGATTCACGGTATTTTGTCAAATCAAACGTCAATGTCCTAGAGCAGCTGAAAAAGAAACGTAGAAAAGGATTATGCAAATTCATACTAAGAAGTAAGAAACATCATGAAGGTATAAAATTATAGTATGCAAGAAAGGAAGTAATGTGTCTGAGTATTAAAAAGATAACTTACCCTCTATCAGAATCTCTGTAAACCCCAACCAAAGCCTCAGCTTTGTCATAGAAGTTATCCTTGAGTGAAATAACAATGCTCTGAAAACCAGAACCATATTCATCATCCAACTCCAACCTTGCTCCTCCACATGATTTTGATCGAATAAAGCTAGCAACTTTTGCAACATTTAGGTTATCTAGTGCAGCATCTACCTCGTCCAGTATAAAGAACGGCGACGGCCTAAAGCTGCAATATTTCAAGCATATATAAAACAGGAGCATCAGAATGAGCAAATTCATAGAAATCTGCTGGAAGGCATTAATTATCCATCGAAAGCAAAACAGGAACATTATTAGACAGTATTGAGTTGTAACATAATTTAGCATGTAACGTGTAGAAGTTTCAATAAACAGCAAAATCAAGAGAATTATCTAGGACACAAATGTAAGACCAATTGCAATTTACCCCTGATCTAGTAAGCTGTTCATTTCATAGTGGTGGTGACATATAAATTTCTGTAATGACCAAGTTTCTATTAAGAAAAAATGAAACATCAAGTAAGGAGTCTTCTGGTACTAAATCATAAACGAATAAAAGTTAAAAGATGATTGGATTCTTTGAACTCTGAAGAGTAACTAATGATCGAAAATTGCATAACAAATCTGAAAAGTTCTTTCATATCAGAGGTATGCTGCCAAGTTTTTAAGAAAATGTATAAAGAGACAACTTTTGAAGAATTCATCTTGCCTAAAGTAGGAAAAAGAACATAATAGGACAACCGAACCGAAGGGAGGAAATCAGATAACCTTCCACAAAATGAGTTTGTAAAGATAGAGAAACTAAAGTACTAATTAGAAAAAATAAGGCGCACAAATTAAAGAACATGAAAAAATACAAGAAAACAGAACAAAAATCTAATAAACAAAACAACAACATAATAGTTACCCTTATCCAGACTACACTTAGCTTTGTCTCTATAAAGTAGTAATAAGAATGCATAAGGCGCACAAATTAAAGAACCTGAAAAAATACAAGAAAACAGAAGAATAATCTAATAAACAAAACAAGACGTCAAACAACATGATAGTTACCCAATCCACACTAAACTTGCCTTTGTCTCTATATGGGACCAAGAAGAAAGTCTTAATCCATAGTTATTTATAACGCACACAGTACCGTAGTGAAGAACCATTACCATGCTGCATAGCAGCAAGCATGTAATAAATTGAAATTCATTATTAGTCTAGAGATAATTAAATATACACATTATGATAGCTTAATTTGGCCATTAAAGTGAAAAGTGTAAATTCCTAATATTCACTCAAATATAACTGCCGGCTTCTTAATTTACTAGTTTCATGAAGAGAAAAAACCAAAAAGAAAACACAAAAAGAATACGTTGTGAAGATAACAACACCACTAAGCAAAGATTGCGACCAATATCCAAAAATAGAAGCACATGTCGCGCAGCAGTGTTTCGGATGAAGCACCGCTATGTGTATATTTGCAATAGCGGGCATACATGTTGACAACTATGATCTGATCATTGGATGTGACAAGAGACCATCCAAAAGAAATAAACAATTGTCGGAAAAATAAAAAAAAAGAATGAAACAAGCATATCAAAAAGTCATCAAATATTCTGACTATCAAATGGTGAAATGGAAGGCCTTCCCAGAAAGAACATCAAAATGTGCAAAGAAAGAAATTTGCAAATAACAATTTTGTTTTGCTCTGCACATACCTGTGGATGGAAAAGAGAAGTGCAAGTGCTGCCACCGTCTTCTCTCCTCCAGAAAGTTGTGCCATGTCACGATATCTCTTCGTTGGTGGCATGGCACTAAACTTGATACCCCCAAGGTATGGTTCATCAGGGTTCTCTACATTCAGATATGCCGTACCTCCGACAGCATGGGTACTGCTGATCCCACCCACCGCTTGAGTATTGCTCTTTGTGAGTTCATTGTATATTTTGTTTATGTTACCCGAGATGTGGTCAAAAGCTTTCATAAATGAATCCTTCCTGCATATAACGTCAACATCACCGTCAGGCGTATCAAGAATATAAAGCAAACTAAAAGGGCATAAGTTTGAAGATTGTACATGCTACTACTGATACAAAGTATAACCTAAAGGCAAAAAAAATAAGATGAAGGAGAACAAGTACAGTACATAACATAAAACGTCACACGAGCACATCCCACACGACTAACCATGATTGCATCCCCACATGGTGGATCTTTTGTAAATAACATGTAGAATCATATTATAATACATATTTTTGCCTTTTCAAAGAAAAACCATGATTGCATCCCCATGGTTGTTCGTGGCGACTACTGCATGTAGATAGACCAAAGATCTCCATACGCTGAGACTGAATGAGAGTACCTGACCTGACCACTACACTTTTTTCTCAAAATCCCTTCATTCTTACCAGTCAATCAAGACTAAGGACTAACTGCTTTTTCTGTTGCAATTTAAAAGTATGGAAACATTTAAGTCAACTGTTATCCAACCCTGTAGCAAGAGCCTTGCTGTAATTTATTTGCTGAATTAAAATTGTACTACTGGTAAATCATTTTCACCAGGAACTTGCAAAACATTCCTGGATCTCCAACTATAAAGAATGACACCACAATTCATCCTAAAACAGTTCGGGGTGTAATCACAGCAAACCGAGCATTAATATATAATCCGCGGACTACATAGATCTTGGAGCTATAAGTCTAGATATGCATTGTATCAGTATTGCATGATAGCCATTAAGAATTTACTTACCTCATCCCTTTGACTTCTTCGTATCTAGTAGTTATTTTGGTCTGCTCGTCTCTAGCTGCTTCCCATTCTTTAGATGCAGCTCTTTCCTTCTCCAACACAGCCTCGTACTGATCGAGAACCTTCAAATTTGGAGCTGTTCTTTCAATATCAGAGATCAATGCAGCAATTTTCTGCGTGAACTCTGCTTCTGTCTTCTCCCTTTCTGAAGATTTCAACTTCTGCTGAAGAGACCTGCTCAGTGTGCTAAAATCATGAACAGGACCTTGTGATGATAGCCCAGTGTCCATAGGGTCAGCAATCGTAGGAAGTTCTATATGTTCTAGTTCACACTTCTCTAGTATTTCTTGCTTATGCAAATTCAGCTGCTCAATCAAATTCTCCTGCAAATTCCACAACCATGATAAATAGAACTTATTGTTCTTCCCTTTGGAATATCCAAATTTTGAAATTTGAACAGCCAAGATAATAGAGCAAAAGGTAAGACAGCCTTTACATACCTTAGATTTTATTAGACGATTAATTTTGGTAACACTACTTGTGCCACTAGAGATCTTGTCCTGCCATTCCTTTATAACACTCTCGCATTCCTCTGATTTCAACTTCCATTCTACATATAAAATGAAAGAAATTAAGGTGCATAATTTAGCTTCCAATTGGGCAAAATTTTCAGATGCCCGAAGAGAATATATGGGCTCTAATGGAGGCACTTAAGGTATGAGAATGCTGTAAAAAAGAGCTTGCTACAAGAGTGCCCGAAGAACAAATAATGAAGAAAAACCAAAGTTCAATCGTTTTCAAATTGAGTAACTCAAGAGACACAACATTTGAGTAACCTTTGCCGTTTAAAAAAAAAAAGAACTTAGAGAGAAAATCAAAATGAAAGAAAGAAATCAACTGTTACTCAATCACAGTTCATTACAAGTGAAATTTGGAAAATTGGACAAGTTTGTAAATGATTGCAGAGCGCGCAATCAGCAATCATTACAGGGATTGTATAAACATCCCCAAACTCAAATTTGAGGCCAAAGTAACAAAAGGTGTTATAAGAGACAACTTCAGGACTCCTATAAAAAAATGGGCCCACAGTAATAAACTCCTATTCTTGGGGAGTTTGCAAATTAATTCTCAAACTTATACTCCCCTAAAAAAATTGTTAGTGAAGTTATTGGGTCAACAAATTAGTGACATAATTTAAGAGTGATTTTAGAGTGAACATATGAGTCCTGTGGAAAAATTGAAGTTGAGTAGGAGTGGGTGTAAAATGAATTTTAGGGAAGAAAATTTACACTCGCTGTAAAGAGTGCTCCTAAGCAGTCTTTACAGGAGTCTTAAAAATTTGCTCTTAAATCTTCCCCTATTCTTCTTTTATGCTATTCTTGAGACCCCTATTTCTTATCAAAATCTGAGGAGACCTATTTTCATAGACTATATATTTAAATATGTCTATTTTAAACTATAATCACCGAATGTAAAGTATTTGGGGCATGCAAGTCCCTATTAGTAAGGAGCTTCTCAGATTTACACTAAAATATTTCATGGACTATATATTTAAATGTCTATTTTAAACCATAATTATTGAATGTAAAATATTTGGGGCATGCAAGTCCCTAAAATTAGTAAGAAGCTTCTCAGATTTACACAGTTCAATTTGCCGGCGAGATGATGGAGGTGGGCAGAGCAAAAATAGGAGACCACTAATTCTTGCTTATTCTTCATGTATTCATTGTTTACCCTATTGACAATTAAGGGTCTTGAAGATTCATTCTAGCAAGGTCTTCTAATCGATGTAGTATATTAAGTATATAAGCAATTACTTTATATAGAATAGGATTGGGCTTTAGGAGTTCTACGAGCATTGCTCTACGCACTGGTAATAAGTAACCAAGTGACTTGAGAGTGCATTTGCAGTTTGCTTAAAAAAAGTGCGGAGAAATAGAACAAATTCTACAAGAGTGCCGAAGAACAATTAGACAATAGTCAAGGAAATCAAGTACAATCCATTTTCAAATGAAGTAACTCAAGAGAGATAAAACAAAATGAAGGAAAGAAATCAATTGGTACTCAATCACAGTTAATTGCAAGGTGAACATTTAAAAGTCCGGCAAATGTGGAGTGTGTCTAAGAAAAGTGGTGAGAAATAGAATAAGCTAATAGACAAGTATTGCGAGAATTGGTTTAAAGTTAACCTATGCTTGTAAACCATTTCTCTTACAATGACAAGAAGAGGAAAAGAATGATCAGTCCAAGTACAAATTCTCCAAAACATTTCTACAGATTATATAATCAGAAGCAAAATGCAATGCCAGCTTTTCAAATTTATCGTTGCTTTTGCTATAAAAAAGGCCAAAAACAGTTAAGAGACTGACTGACTTATCAAACTTATAAGCTGTAAAAGATCAAATTTGTGTACGTTCAAAGTTCAAACTAGTAGCTCAAGGAACCTGTCAGTATAAAACAACACTGAAGTAGAAAGAAACAGGAGCGAGCTCTTTGGAATACCTTCGGCATCTTTCTGTAAATCTTGAATCTCAGAAGTTCCCTTCTCCATTGCTGACTTCAATTCTTTCTCTCGTTCCTCAACCTCTTGTAATGATTTTTTCAACTGACTGATCATTGCTTCTAACTTGGATATGCGTGAACCAACATCTCGTTTCTTTTCATATTCCAACCTAGCAATGCCATATGCATGTAAGATAACAGGTATAAAAGTAAGGTTGACTTAATGGGCATGAAGGTCAAAAGGCCAGCCAGAAAAACACAGAATCTATATGAATTGTTCAACACTAATCAAAACCATGTCCCCTCACGTACTCAACAAATGATCTTCACAACTCCGGATCAATTCTTTCTTTCTTTCTTTCTTTCTTTTTTTTTTTTTTTTTTTTTTGAAATGGAGTTCCCGATCAATTTCTGTATAATCATATCTCTGAAGTCCAAACAAATCCAAAAGTTCTATTACATCTCTCACATATCACTAGATACCGTAAACCAACATAACAAGGACACGTCAACCGCAACTCCTTCCGGTAAAAGTTAAACGGAATACAAGAATTAGATTAGCACAGTCACGCAGATAACAAATTTGAGATAGTGGATAAAGGTAGATACACCTGAAAGGCTGAAACTAATCATGCGAAATCAGTATAACCCAGGCGTGAAAAGACATGAATTTCAAGTAAATACATACTGAGATCTGAGTTTTGACTGCTGGTTATGCAAGCTGAGTCTTTCTGCAGCAATTTGTTCCACTGCTTTAAGATGGTTTTCTTCATATTCGCGAATATTTTTTACACCAACAGACTCACTGAATTTCTTGTAAATTCGGTCAACAATATCATTGATTCTGCTTTCTAGAGAGAGAATCTTAGACTTCCTTGAGGTAATATCGTTTTCCAGCTGCAAAACATAAAAAGTTTAGTATCTAAGACACGTAAACAAGTACAGCAATTGCCAAAAAGCACCTTTTGCAGTTCAGGCTTGACACGGTTTATTTCATCTACAATAGCACTCTTCTCCACTTTCAATTTGGTAAGTTTCTCCTCATTGCTTTTCTGCAAGAAGACAATTGAATGTACCAACTTAACGACCAACCCAAAGATAACAAACAGGAAACAACAATCATTGTAAGGTCATAGGTAAATATGGGATTAATAATTTATAACTCATTAACGACAAAATTCAACTTTAGTTCACATAGAGTAATAGCAGACATTTCAAACCGCATGATTACAGTGCATCTATGATTCCATAATTATATGCATCAATCTCAAAGATAAAAGTCTGCAGTACCACACTTCACAGTCAATCTATCATGATGAACCCTTTTGCGTTTATGTCTTTAGAGTAATGCACCAGACTGAGTCTATTTCAATAGCAGTCATTTAAATCAAGATAAGAGTATAAAGTCAAAGAATTTTTGGCTGGGTTGATTTGGATAATTCACTAGTTCATGTAGCCTTAAAAATGTCAAAAGTGTTTCAGTCTTTCAGATAGGTCATACATGATCCCAACAACTACTTCATCTTGAAGACTTGAGCCTTCTCCTTATATGATCATTCAAAAAGCACCAAATTGAAAGAACTGCACTAAGTCATAGGGAAGTGTAAAAACAAAAATATTAAAGATACTAGATCTTGTCCTAATTCAGATATGAAACTTCATAGAGGGGTGAACAATAGTTTAGCCAGATATGAAACTTCATAGAGGGGTGAACCTTTTCAATTTCAGCATACTGAATCTTCTTGTCAAGACCACTAATCTTGCCAGATGCTTCAGACTCTTTAAGCTGCATGTCTCTTATTGACCCAAGCTTTTCCAATTCGGATTCAAAATCCTCTTTTTTCTTCTTAAGCCCTGCAATAGCCAAAGCCACTATAATTTACAGTAAAACAACTAAACAACTAAACAATCGAGACTAATGATAATCTCTTCAGACCTTGAATCTTTTTGTCATCCCATTTATGTGAACGTGCTTCCATTCCATGACTCGTACCACCAGTCATTGTACCAGATTTTGACAGTAAGGTCCCATCAATGGTCACAACTATGAAAAAGAGACCCAATATTAGTTCAGCACCTTGAGGATAGTCCAATCAGAAGTTTACCTTTAAATCTTTGCCCGCTCCAACTCAGTTCCTTAGCTTCCTCAAGTTCATCACAAACTAGGGTGTTACCAACGGCAAACAGGATAGCTTTTTCAAAAACAGGATCAAATCTGAGAATGTCAAGGAAACACCAACAACAAACACAAGACCAATATGCAAGCCTTGTGCGGAAACTCCACACCACGTTAAAGGAGAAAATCAATAAAAGAACCCGCAGCAGTATGACATCAAGTAAATCAAATTGATGTAAAAGGCAAGAATTGACAAAGGATGCATAAAAGGAATGTCCAATACACAAACCGTATGGAGAATAAGCTCCACAATCATTAAAAAAGAAACGAAATAACCCGCAGTAGCGTGTCATCAGTAGCTAAAACTAATGTGGAAGGATTTCTAGAACTTTAGGGTGTAAAAAACGGATTTCTAGCTTATGATAATTAAGTATAGTAACTGAAATCACCCTTCCATACAATCAATTAAAAATCTGAAGAAAAGGTTTTTTCCCAAGGATACTGGACGACATCATAGACGAGCTTCGCAGTCCTTCCTACCGTACGCAACTTCTCTATAACTGGCTTCACGCGCACCGATTGAAGAGGAATAAAGGTCTGGGGAGGAAGCCTTTGTTCTTTCAAGTACTGCAGGCAAGGAACATTCTTAGTACAACAGACAAGTAATCATATCATAGTTAAGACTAATTATTCCAAAATGAATTTGGGGAAGCCTGAAGAGACAAAAAATAAAAATTTAAATATGAAGATAGAGATTAATACAATACGGCATTTTCAGAAAGAATTCGAAAGGTTAATACATTAAAAAAAATGACAAGGCATATATGAGTAAAACTGAGGTTCAATATTGGAATATCTACCATAAACGAAAAGAAAAATTAGAAGTTAAACATAGAACTACACTTAATATGGCATGATATTTCAAACAGAGTTTTCTAAGATATGCATACGTAATAAGCAGAGACCGCAACAGGTCAGAGGTTGCCTGATTTATAGTCGTCAAACGTCCAATTAGAATACTTTATATGGACGCAAATTATGCACTTAAAAGAGAATATGGTACATTTAGGGAATTACATTGCTATAAAACACATCAGATCGCCTATAGTTTATTCTTATTTATGTAACATTCTTTGATGCAGTACATGAAAGCCCCGTTAAGAAAGGATTGATCTGTAGCATGCCCAATACGAAGCGCATTGAATAAAGTACTATTTGATGCATGGAGGTATGAACATTCACATACCTCAGACTCTTAGTACATTCTTAGAGTGTTATAAAAAAAAAATTAGACAGACCAAAGGATATTCGGATAGCATAAAATAGTGTTCTTGGTATAGGAAGCTATATCTTCTATAATATTATAGAGAAGCAAAATAAATTAAAACAGCCCATTCTTGGAGAGATGGGCCCGCCACAAAGGGTGAAGCGAAGACAGGTCTAAACAATCAAAACAGTTACCAACTTCTTATTTATACCCTAAACCAGACCTAGGATCTCTTATATATAAGCTGAAATTCTACCAACTTCCTCATAAAACTAGATTATTATAATAGATAACATACCTAATTTTAATCAAATACTACTCCCTAACAAAGATAAATCATGTTTTCCTACTAAATTTGCAATTCTTATATTGAGAGAATGCAGGTACGCGCCATAGTGACAACGAAGTGCAGCTCAGTTGGTAATACACTTCACTTCCAACCAATAGGTCGGGAGTTCGAGTCACCCCTTTGCCGTTTCAAGAAAAAAAAAAAGGTACGCGCCATAGTATCATAGTCTTCAACTCTTACAAAACATCTAAAACACATCAGAGTTCACAATATGTATCTGATATTAATGAATTCCTAGATCCTCTCTACGCATTCTCTCTTCCAAATCAGAGAACTATGGAACTGAAGCATTCCCTTTGCTGCAATGGATATTCAAAAATGGAATAAACCATTGACAATAAACAGAAAGAACTTCAAGAATTAACTGATACATATAAGATTGCATCCAAGTACACAAACTATAAGAATTCCTCTTCCCAGGAACTATGAAGTATAGTTAGCTCGAGGTGAGTAGGCATTTATATGCAACCCTGGTCAAAAAGGAAAATATTGTACCATACAAAAATTATTTCTACCAATTTAGATGTTCTCTCCCTCCGGACCGCTGCCTCACATGATTAGCTTTTCTTGTGCATAGCACGTGTTCCAGCGTATCAATGACGAACTACGTATCAGGTTGCACGTACCACTAAATAGTTAATGGGGCTTTATCCCAATTAGGCAACCTTGGACAAGTCTAGTCACTTAGGAATTTTAAGCTTTTTTGGATCTTATAAAACCCATAGTATAGAATCTAGATCTAGAATAATTTGGTAACTAATCAAAGTAGGGGAAAAAATATGCTTCCAGAACTAAGACTTCCGGACTTAACCATAAACATGACTTTACCTAACAAATCAAAATTACACCCACCCGTGTGAGCATCAGCACTTTCTTTTAGTTATAATGAAAAAAATGTGCCAAGTCGGGCAACATGTGTACTTTTTGGGAAACAAAAGGTTACTTTATAGAGATCACTTATATAATAATACTACAGTAAAGGGAACAGCAGAATTTATCGAACTGCTAGAGCAATTTTTCACCTTGATGCACTCTTTCCCAGTATGCTCATCCTGGACTACCACTGCATCCATAAGTCTGCCCATTGCAACAGTGACAGCAAGTTTGTATTTTTGCTGCGTTGGCCGAGAGAGATCAGTCATCCGTCCGTGAACGCCAGGAAAGAGGCGCTTCAGAGTCTCCACTGCCTGAGATAGCCTGGCATCCCTTTCATTTTCATTTCTGTCGGCTTTCAACTCCCGTAATTGGTTATCTAATTCTTCAATTCTTGTCCTCAACATTTTATCGGTCTTCCTGTCAAATAAGTATGAGAATGGAATAATAGTTACAAGATGGGGGTCATTCAATAAAGCGACTTCACCTAGTAGCACAAGTAAAATGTCAAACCTGGATTCGTCAAGCTTCTCTTTCATTTCACGTTGTTCCTTTCTCACTTTTGTTAGTTCATCTTTATGCTTTACAACAGCATCCAGTAGTTTCTTCAGCCTAGTTTGCATTAATTTCTCTTGCGACTCAATATCTTTCTTCCGACTTTCCAACTGCTGAATATTTTCTTCTAAATTCTTATGTGCTTCAGTGTCAGCATTTTGTTGCCTATCTAAAACATCCTTCTCGTCCTTTAATTTTGCAGTTTTCATGCCAGCCTCCTCTTTACTGCACAACAATTACTTATTTGCATCATGATTAATCGACGATACACACACACACATATGTATATATTTGTACACACACGTACAGGGCTTTAACGAATTAGATGATGAATGATTTGGATTTGAGAGTCAGAGCAAACTACAAGGACTCACATATGATGGTACGTCTCCAATTGACTGTCAACCAACTGAAGTCTTCCACCAGCATCTTGATTTTTTTCTTTCAAGATTTCAAGTTGCTTGGAGACATCCCTCAATTCATTCTCGAGTTTCCGCATCTCATCGTCATGTTTTCGTTTCTCTTTCTCTTTCTTAGTAAGCTCTTTACCTGTGCTTTTAATTTTTGAATTTAGACGGTCCATTTCCTCCTTCAAACTCACAAGCTCATGTTGCTGCAGAATTTTATAAGCAAGAAAAAGAGGGGGGTGAAAACCGTTACTGGCAGTGTCAATTGCATGCAAAAATCAATAGAAACAAAAGGCTGGTGTTAAAATACACATGAAAGATAACGAGCAGAATAACTTGAACATACAAAACCCTACACTTGTACTCAGATTATGTTAAACTACAGTTTCCTAGCACAAATAACTTGGGGTTGTAGAACATACTAAGTTTGTAGCTTTTGCCAAACCCACACCTCGGCTTTGTACTAAGATTGTAGATCCACGAATTGTTTCTGTTCAGATGACATTCTGCCCTAAATTTTAAAATTGAGCTTGTTCCAGAAAGGATGGAAATTCCTGTCGAACTTTAGCTCTGGCATGTTCATGGGTTTACCTTATTACAAAACAAGATGGAAACAATGGGTCCCATATTGAGTTCACGGAGAATTATCCTTTTCCTTTTTTGGTTTTGAATTATGCTCTCTTTCCCAATGAAAATTATAAAAGGCAATGGTTAGAACAGCATGAGCTGATTTGCATAGGATCTAGGTAGAAAATTTGGGGTTAAAACATGGCAAACAGCAAGACACTCAGCTGATCAATAAAAATGTTAACAAAGGATTACAGAATTAACCCAGAAGGGAAAATAAGATACAGATAGCAGATTATGTCAATGGTTTGTAACCACATAACATCAAAAAGAAATCTTAAAAAAAAAAGCAAGCAAGCTAGTAATAAGGAAAAACTATACAGGACGTAACTGACAAAGAAGAAGTTAATGAAGTTAATTGTGCTTGACACACTAGAGACTAGAAATATATCATTCGCGTTCACAATGACACTATATTTACATATTAATAAAGAAAATAATAATCACGCAGATAAAAGTGGCATATTAGTAATTAATTCTTGCTATCTGAAGGATTACAGAACATAGTGGTTGGCTACTAGAAAGTGATGAAAAGATTCACACGGTGGAGAAATGTATACTACAAGCTCCCATCTAAGGATGTGTATTGTGGATAATACTGCACTCTCTGGTATAATAATGGTGAGGACTGATGGCAATCACTTGACTACTCTTAGAGCACTCTTTACAGAGAACCTATATAATTCCCTAAAATATCACTCTTAACTAGTGCCCTATTAATATTTAGGATATCAATTCCAAATCTAATAGATAGAGGTTTCTTATATTACTTGTATAATTTTTAAAATGGGACACATGGAGGATGTTAGTGATGCTAGCATGCTACATAGCTAACGAAGGGCTAAAGAAGAGATAGAAGAAGCTCAATTGGAGGAACTCTTCTACAAACTCCCCAAGAATAGGATTTGATTTATGTGGGCCCATATTTTTTAGGAGGCCTACAAATGACTTTTCTAAATATAGTATATATTTTGTAAGGTTTGTGCTCAAATTTGATATAAGTCCATTTTACAATTCCTCTAAAGAATGCTCTTATTTCCCTAGAAAGGGAAACATTGTATTTCACAACTGTTTTTACAGCGGCCACATTCTCCCTATCCTCCCCTCAGGAGTCAACTTTTGTCAACAATTTGACTGTTATGGTCAAGTTGCAGCACTCCAAATTTAGCTTATATATTAAAACTAATACCAATAGTATACTTAAGACAGCCAGGCATCAAAAAGGAGTATATAGAACAATCAAAACAGCACGAAAGAAAGTCATTGGAGGATACATTACATTGTCGACTTTATTCCTTTTTTCTTTAATCTTCCTCTCACATTGAGCAATCTCCTTCAAGTATCCAGTCTTTTCTTTCTTCTTCTTGCTTGCTTCAGCTTCATATTTCGCCAGTTCATCCACAGTTGTTTGACGGCTGCTCTTTTCAACATCCAAGTCTTTATTAGCATTTTCAACATCTCTCTCTATGTTGAGAAGTTGCCAGAGAAATTGTTCTTTCTTCAAAGATTTCTGCATTAGAGGTGCGGGACTAAGACCAAGGTATTGAAAGCATGAGAAAGCTAATATTACTTTTTTTGTGGTACTAACTGTCAAGACAACAATAGCTTGAGGACAGGAGCCCCAAGTGAAGCAAGAATTTTGACAAATGTAACGTTGGACATACAGATAATCAAATTATTCTATAGCCAATGGCATAATTGCAAAGTAAGACACTGTAGTAACAGACAGAATGTGAAATAATATAGATCAAGCTAACCAGTTCTTCTTGCAACCTAAGATGCCTCTCAGCCTCCTCTTTCTGCAGCTTCTTCTGCTTTTTCTCACCTGAAATAGTTTTCTTCCTTTGAAGGGCAAGCACTGCCTTCTCATCAGCTTCAGCCTTCTGTATTTCCAGCTCTTCGTATTCTCGCTTGTAGTCTTCAGAGCCAGATATTTGTTCGAAAAGTGCAGTCAGTTCTTTAGGACTTTTAGAGGCAATAGACTCCACATCCCCCTATAGAAGGCAAAATTATTGCTCAGATAATTTCAGATGAATACAAACACGTGATGCGAAACTTTAGAAATGGCTACACAAATCTTATTCATTATTAGCAGTTCTAAATAGCATAATGCAGCCCTAATATAAAATGCAGCTATATGCATACACATTTACACATGCATTCACCACAGGAAATGGTTACGGAAATTAGTCAAAAGTTCCCCATCAGTAAGAATTACTAATAAAAATTGAACAAATCACAACAATCACCTGAAAAACGAGGAAATTCCTGGCTTTAACGAGAATACCAAGTGACTTCAACTGAGCATTATAATCATCCCAATTGACCACGCGATCGTTGATCCTGTACTCGCTGCTGCCTGCAGAGGTGATGGTGCGAGTGAACCTAAGCTCCGAACCGTTGAACAGCTGGTACACGAGCATGACGTATGCCCTTCGCCCCCTCTGCTCCTTGTCACGGTCGTCAAAGGAGTAAATGAAATCTCGCAGCTGAGCACCACGGAGCTTAGCAGTACGAACGCCGAGAACGAAGCTTATCGCGTCCATTAGGTTGGATTTTCCAGCACCGTTTGGGCCAATTACGGCCGTGAAATCGGTGAACGGGCCGATGAGCTGGTGGCCTTTGTAGGATTTAAAATTCTCCAGCTCCATACGGAGGATTTTGCCGGAAAGTGGGCGGTCTTCCATTGTTTGAGTGAAATTGAAAACCCTAGGTGTAAGATTTGCAGATGGGATTTCAGGAGACTGGTGTCGAGAGTGAAGCAAAAAGAGAGGGAAAAAAGTTCACTTTCCTAGTCTTTTGCTGTGTTTGCTTGGGCTAAAGTGTGGTCAAATAACACCCGAATCACACGAGTAAGTCTTCTGTGATTCCGGAATTTCCATAAGCTTAAGGAAATTCCGGTTCCTTACATTAACGTGCGCGCATATATGGTCCATAAAGCCCCAGTCAGTTGATAAAATATGTCTAGTTACTTAATGAAAAGATCCCAGACAGTTTTGAAAACCTTTGAAAATTATTCTATAACCTAAGGGGAAATGGTGAACCCTAAAAACAAATCGTAAATCATATATAAACCACTCTTCGGATTCGACGGACTTATGGATACATG
>JAYMSL010001912.1:0-15587 GCA_036897195.1 Plantago coronopus
CGCAACCATCCAGAAATTAGTCTATCTAGTACAAACGTGGCAAGAATTGCAGTACTATATTGGGTTGCTTGTAATGAATTCAACAGATTCATTACAGCCGCACAGTCCATGAATAGTACCCATAGGGGACTAAAACGCAATTTCTGAAAAAACATTCTATTCTGAGGGTTAGTTGGATAAAACATTCTATTTTGAGGGTTAGGAAAGTTAGTAAGATTGTAAGAGTACGGTGGGAGTAATTCTCAATTCTAGTCAACATCAACTTATTCAGCTTATTTCTAGTCCTCTTCTCCAAACGCGACCTTAGTAAAAAATAGGTTCTTACCTAAACAATTCAACCTTTCTACACAATGTTCGGTGTCGATTATTCTTGGAAATGGTTCGGGAAGTTTTTGATTGTTTATTGTGTTAAAAGATGGGTGGAGCTAAACTGGGGGAGGGGGAGGGGGTTTCTTTGCGCAATCCACCATTGCTGACCAAATAAGCTCCGTTTTCTGCAGTTTGCATACCAAGGATCCATTCTGTGCAATAGGAGACCTAAATCGCGACTTGAACTAGTCGTAATAGGTGAGTTTATCTTTAAAAAAATCACTAATAGTTGCCCCTATCTTGATTTCTTCTTCTTCAAACATACGCTCTAACAATCTTTATTAAATTCACTAATTGTTGCTTCTTCGAGACCCTTTGATTTCACTCTATGTCTACACGAAGCCGAGAAAAGATGGACAAAGTGCTCTTTAGTTAATCAATTCCATCAATGGAGCCAACTCCTCTACCCACTTGCTCTCATGCGAAAGACCCTTGATAACACTGCCACAAGTTTTGTTTTTCACCGTCACATGAAAAAAATTGGAATTAGCATAACCCTCCTTAAGCGACTTCACTTTCGATTGATGAAATCTCACATTGCATTCCATGAAGCATAGCTGGGCCACATGGACTTGAAGAAAGACATCCTCTTCTTCTCAAATTCATCAAGACTATCATTCTCAAAACCGACATCCAACCTATTCAAATCATCTGTGGCCGCCTCTAAAGCTTTTCCCACATCCCCAAAGTGATTTCTATGCCAACTACGAATTTTTGTTTAAGGATCCTCAAGTTTACGGTCACCACAAAACTCACCAACCATTCACTTCTAACTTCTTCCATTCTAGCTCCACGAACTGAACAAAAGTTTTATTCCGTAGCCAACCACTTAAGAATTTAAAAGGCTTAGGGTCCCACTCTCTAATATCTGTCGAAGGACGAATAGGCACATGATCCTATACACTACGTTTCAACGCATCTTGCTTCAATTCACCCCATCTGCAAATGATTTCTTCGTTCAAGCTTCCAAGAAAAGAATGATTGTTTCATCTAAATCGGTTTCTCAAATTGAAGGGTTGCCATTGATTTCTTTCTCTGATGATGAAATTGGGAAACTTTCTGCTCCCTTGGTCAATACTTTGGTTGGTCGTTTCTCTTTTGGCATTCCAAATCTTGCCTCCATCAATCAGTCACTACAGAAACAAGGTTTGAAAGGTCGTTTCTCAGTAAGTTTTTTCAATCCAAGAAATGTTATTATCAGACTTTTTGTGAAAGAAGATTTTGATTATTTGTGGATGAGAAATTCTGTTTCTGTTGGTGCATGTCCTATGAGACTCATTAAGTGGACACCAAATTTTTCTGTTTCAAAAGACTCTCCTGTGGTTCCAATATGGATATCTCTAAAACAAGTTCCCATCATGCTCTATCATCCTGAAGCTCTTTTTGAATTAGTAAAACCCTTTGGTAAGCCCCTCCGAGTAGATTCTGCTACTGCAGATTTTATCAGGTTGGATAAGGCTAGGATTTTAGTAGAAGTGGATGTTTCAAAACCTATCCCTGAAGCACTTTGGGTTGAGATTAAAAATCAAAAATTCAGAATTAATGTGCAATATGATAATTTGCCTCAATTCTGCAATCACTGTCAAAAAATAGGACACACTATAGACAAGTGTTTTCAGAAGAATCCCCATTTAAAACCTCATAAAGACTTTGTTATTGCTAACATGGCAGAGCTGCAAAGCATTGCTCATGATAAGCTTGATGGTAAGGTGCAGGATAATAACAACAGGGTGGAAACTGAGAGAGCAGTTGACAGTAATGTAGTTGAGACTGTAGTTGAGAAAGTTGATGTTGATGTGAGTAATGTAGATGAAGAGGCTGTTGTTGATATGGATGTAATTGAGAAAGTTGTTGATGTGAGTGTAGTGGAGAAAGTTGTTGATGTTATAGAATTCTTGGTAGAGGATCAAGAGGAGAATGAGTTGGGCTATGATGAGCCTTTGAACTTGGTTTCGCAGGATCGGCCTAGCTCTCTAGTGGTTGTGGATGAGGCCGTTGAGTGCCCTCTCATTCCAGTTTCTCAGTTTGAGCCGCTTGTGCCAGTGCCTAACCTTAGTCCTAATTTTCCCTTGGATAATGTTGCTCATGGTGTGCCCCTTGTAAACGTGTCCTCCTTGAATCCTCGAGATCATCGTGCCTTTCTTCAGTCTCTTTTTAGTAAGAAGACCATCTCTCCGGCAAAATCCCCTTCCCCTCCCCAGTCTCTGTCTAATATCGAGTTAAGTGAAGTTTCTCACTTGGAGTTAAGTGTACCTACAAAGGCGAAGCCTCCAGATCAAAGATATAGAAGGACAAGATCTTCCACAAAGAGGTCTTTGAATTGTTGTTAACTTGGTTTTATGGTTATTGTTTTAATGAAATTAATGGAGATGAGGGAGAAAAACAACAAAAGGAAGATGAAGAAGCATCTAGTGATCAAAATGGACAACAGTGCTCGTGATCTTCAGCAACTGAAACTGTTGATGATTCAAAATTCATATCAACCTCCATGAAGGAGTCTTTTGTAGCTATATTGTTCTGACTATGTAGTTAGGATAGTATAGGGGTTTATTAGCTTGATTTTAATGTATCATGGTATATGCGTAAGTTAACTATGGCCGTCTAGTTGCCAGTATGGGTGTAATCATGCATTTATATTAATATAAGGAGCCTGACTCCATCATTCAAAAAAAAAAAGTGGTCTCTCCCAAGTTTTTATGAGAAAAACTTGGGAGAGACCTTTCTTATGAAATAGTACCTATATATGAACGGACAACAATACCCTTCTTAAATATAGTAAATGGATATTAATCTTAACAAACATCTGAATTACCCAAGTAACAATAATATTCAGTTTAAAAACACTTTTTATCTCCGACCAGCTCTGCTAATCGAAAAAACTCAATCACCGAACCAGCTTCCATTCAAGCATCATCAATTTCTTGGCATGCATCACTATTGTGTGATGCGTGTACAACGATTTTCAAGCATCAATAATAACTATTATTAACAAGCATCACTAACAAGTTAAAAGATGTCAATATCTTGATTATGTTGCATGGTTATGACAAACATCATTCACAATCACAATGTCCAAGCATCAATCTACTAGTAATAAGGAGGAAAACCTTTATTAAAGTTGCATGATTATAACAAGCATCACTTCTCTTTTATTCAAGCATCATCAAGTAGAATAAATATTTTGACGGAAGGTTTTTGGAAATGATGATGCTTGGTATATATGTGTATAAGTTTGAAAATTTCAAAAGATTACGTTAGTTTTGAATTTTGAGTAAAATAAGAGAAGTTTGTTATATAGAAATTTACTAAATTTAGCTATATCACTAATCTGTAAAAATGTTTTTCACTAATTTGCAAAATGTTTTTTTTATGTATCACTAAAGATTTGAAACTATCACTATTTTATATTTTTCTCTATTTAATAAATATAATAATAGAACATGTATATATTTATAAATATAATAATAGAACAAGTATTGTTAAAAACGTGATTTTGCGAAAACGTGAAAAACTGGACGCTGATATACTATATGGGGCTCCAATACACTAAAACAAACACTGATATACACTATATGGGATACTACTTAAAAAAGCACTGATGCATCCCGTTTTTCACCTTTTTCCGTAGAATCATGTTTTTCACAAGACTTTGTAATAAAAATGTTTGATATATTTAAACCATGACTAATTTGTTTTTTACCTCAAAATAAATAGTATTAGATCAAGAACACTAATAGTCCAATATAATGATAGTAACAAAGAAGTCGAAACATTCCAACTACAATCATGAACCAAACGTAAATGTCACACAATTATAGAGTAGACGAAAATAGAGTATTATAAGTGCACAAATACGTAATCCCAAATATAATTAACCAAAACCCTGTTTTTTTTAAAGTTCAAACTTAGATAACATAAATAATCAAAACCTTGCGGACTGAGTGGCAAGACAATCTAATCTGTTAAGGAGGCCCTTAACACACTTTTGGACCCAAAATTGTGTTTGTCCAACAACTCTGTTGAGCCCCTTAACACACCCCTTTTTATTACTCCTATTTATTCTTTTCACACTCTTACACATCTCTTACACACTCTTACACATACCCCACATATCCCACACTTATCTCTCTTAAACACATACCCCACCTCTTACACTTATCTTACACATCTCTTACACCCCTATTATATTCCCTACTAAAACCTACTAAACACCAACTCTTATCCAAACACTTTTTTTACCCTCTACTAACAACTCTGTTACTATTCATCTGTTAACTAACACACTTTACTCTACTAGCCAATTCTTGGCCATTCAGTCCGTATTTTTCACTAACGTAAGGAAAAACGGTCATCAAATACATATTTAGCGGGTCACACATGTTGTCAAGTCTTTGGGATTGTAAATACTACTTCCCCCGTCACATATTAAGCTTTCCATTTTGTCATTTTGGGTGTCCCGTTTAAAGCTTTTCGTTCTATTTTTGTACATCTTACTTCCACTAACAACAATAAACATATTCAAAAGTAATCACCCACTAACTTTTCAAACCCCACTAACAATTAATATATCTACTTTTCATCTCCACTACCAATATTCTAATCAAAATACTACTTCTCTTATTTTTTGACCCAAAGTCAAATGAGAAGCTTAATATGGGACGGAATAAGTATTTCCTTTGTCCCGCCAGAATCTTCCCATTTTGTTATTTTATGTGTCTCATTTAAAACTCCTCATTTTCATTTTGGAACATACTACTTTCACTCATAACAATAAATATATTCAAAATTAACATACTTCACTTATTTTCAAACCCGTTAACAATAAATATAATAGTATAATTTTCACACCCACTACAAATTCTTTACTCAAAAGCAATTATCTTTTGAAAGGTTAACAGTAAACTCAAATGGGAAGTTTCCGACGGACGAAGAATTAAATATTGTAAGACTAAATGATGTGAGGATTTTGATAAGTGATAACGCGGTTCTACCATATGAAACTGCGTCCACACCCAGAGAAGCATATCACATATGACATATGTACCGTGTCCAAAAATTAACTCGTTCATTAAAACCTAGAAAAACAACTAGTCCATTTCACCCCATTCATTCATAAAGAAAAAAGAAACTCCACAATGAAAAAGCTTCATCACCGGAAAGGAGCCGTACACCCAACCCCGCCGCCAGCCATCTCCGACCACCTCTTCACCTTACTCCCCACATCTATACTAATCATGACTGCACCTCTCTCTCCTGAAGAGAAACAAGTCCTAGCTTACCTAATTTCTTGCTCCTCCACCAATCCACCCAAATCCACCAACAAACTCACCGACCATGCACCCTGTTTCAACTGCAACTGCTTCCGCTGCTACATGACTTACTGGGTCAAGTGGGATTCTTCTCCCAATCGCCACCTCATTGACCAGATTATAGACACCTTCGAACTAAAAGATACCAAGAAGAAAGCCAAGAAGGAGAGGAATAAGGTCCGAAAAGGTAACAATCAAGTTTGTGAAGACGAAGTTAACAGCTTGGTACTGACTGAGTCTGATTCTGCTGTTGAGATGAGTTTGGCTGAACTTGGTGATGTGGAGGAGTCAAACCACAATGTGGTGGTAGAGGAGGAGATTGAGGTGGAGGAGAAGGGTGGTTCAGTTAGGAGGTTTATGGGTTTTCTTGGAGGAAGGATTTGGAGTGTTTGGGGATGAAATTTCTGTAATCAACTTCACAAACTAAGGGTTTTTTGTTGTTTAAGGTTTGCTTAAACATGTATGTATTCCCCAAATTGGAAGTTTTCTGTTTTAGCTGTAGTGTATGTTGCTGTCTAAGGCAAAGGCCATGTAAATTATGGTAATCTTTCTTATCTAATGAGTTTAGTTTCTTCTGATTACTTCTTGATTTATGCATTTTCAAGATTCATTCTTTGGTCAATGCTTGTACATGTTTCATGTTTGCAGTATTTTAGACTTGATAGTTGATATCGTTATTTACTATTCTTAGATTTAATTTTCATTTCTATTAATCTGGTTTGGATTACTAGTTATTATAGTAGGATAGCTGGGACTCTATCTTGACCTATCTTGTGTTATCTTCTGTTTTGAAATGATTTCATTGCAGGTTTGTGGTATGGTCCAGTGTTTGTAGGTGTAAACTGTAAAGTAGCAGATTGGTTTGATTCTGTATAGAGTGTGTGGTTTGTTGTTTTGGAAGAGTTACCGACTTACTCCAGTTGATGTCCATCACCATGTGGCTTTTGCTTTTGCCCTCTGGTAAATGCAGTACATAAACCAAATAGGCCATCAGAGTTTTTCTGCCATTGCCATCTCTGTTGCTGTGCCAAGATTGGCTTTTGTGCTCTGTGAAGTCACTTTTCATTTATTACTCAGTTCGGGCTTTGTGTCAATTGGTTTTAGTTATAGGAACACAAAGTTATTAGTTCAATTAGAGATTGCAGTTTGATTTTGCAAGAACACGCTGCACGCATACATGACTCTCTAAAACGTATAAGATAAATAGATTGAGATGTCGATACGGCTAATAGGTGCACTAGTTCAAGATTAGGATGAGAGCCATCTTGTTGGAACTCCCCTTGATGTAATTGTTCCGACTTGATTAATCTGAAGTTTAGTTATCACAAAAAAAGAAACCGAAGTAAACTGGAATCAACAGTCCAAATTGTGCTGTAGAGTTTGATGTTTGACGGGTATATAAAATAAATGATGACTATAGAATTGGTCAAAACTTGTACAATCTAGAATGACAAAACTAGTCAACAATAGTTAAGCATATTTTCAAGCGTTGTCCAAATGCGACGTTCAGCCTGGAAATTTTACATTCTACTTGTCTAAAATTAGTTGCCAATGAGGTAATGAGTTTACTCGTAGCTGAATTGGAACTTGAAAGTCTGATTATCAACATTTTATTATTTGGAAAATTAATTACAGCAATCTTTAATAGTAATCTCTAATTTTATGTGTTGTGTTTTACTCAAAACAATTATGTAAAATATTGTAAAAAACTCCCAGAACCATGATAGTGATGATCAAATACTCTGTAAGCATTGTAATATATATGTATGTGTTCTCCAGTAATAAACAAAAATCTCGCTTTCATTGCCATGTAGCATCAAGTCGAGATCCTCTAAGGTACAAGCTTTGGAAAAAAATATAGATGTAACAAAGAAAATCTACATGTTCACTAATAGATGTAACAAAGAGCTTGCTTGATGAGAGAATCCATGTGCTGCCTCCTATTTTTGCTATTTACGGGAATGCTGCAACCTCTGGGGCACGTACAACTCGATCGATAAGCTTCAGTACTGCTTCAAACCTCTAAATTTCATCCGAAAATGTTAGACCAAGTTAATCTTTGTTTAAAGTTGCAGGATATATACATCTCCTAAATTTTATTGCAGTTGCTATATAAGATAAGACTGGGTCTGCATCCTTCCTGAATATTATCCAGAGAAATGTTATGCGCCACTAATTGCAAAAAAAGACACGGTCAGGTGCAATGTGTGTTTACACTATGCGCAAATCAATTATTTAAAATATTGCGAAAAAACTCTGAAAACCACTTTACGTGATGATCAGATAGTTTATAACCATGGTATCGGTTGAGGAAGAGCCACAGACTGTCAAGTGCAATATGTGTTTACACTATGCGCAAATCAATTATGTAAAATATTGCTAAAAAAATTCTGAAAACCACTTTTTGTGATGATCAGATAGTTTATATTCATGATATACGTTGAGAAAGAGCCACAGAGGCGTCGTCGCTTTGAGGTGGATTTAAACCTAACTCATAAATTGACTGATTTGGCAGGTGAATTTCATAAAGAAATTGAAGAGCTAGTGTGGACTGAATGTGAACTGGCCAACTGGGGGTTTCAGTACAAGAAAGAAATTGGAGCTCAAATTTCAAAATTGGACAATATTAATTTTAGCGGGGATCTGTACTCTAGACTTTTATATAAATTTCTAGTGCAAGATTATGAGGTTTTGGGATAGAATTTTCATTATATGGCCCAAATAATTTTGTAAGATATGACCGGAGAATGTATTATACTATGCGCAAGATAATTTTGTAAAATATTGCGAAAAACTCCCAAATCCAGGATATGTGATGAACATATACTTTGTATCCATGGTAAGTATAGAGCATTCCCGCCAGATACTCAATTTTATCCAAACCGGAGGCAATTGAGTCATTAGTGTTGGCACGGATCACGAGAGTTGGGCTATCCTTGGAGAAGGTGTAGACAAATAATTGGAGGTTGGTTTTCCGATAGGATTTGGGTCTTTCATTGAAATCAGGTGAGGAGGAGCGGGGTCGCTTTGAGCCAGATGAAATTGAGTTTGAGCTCATCTTGGAAGTGGTGGGTATAAACCCTAATCGGAAATGGGCTGCTGATTTGCTCAGCTAAGGTGCGTGCAGGTGGTTATATATATAGTACTACAAATTTTGGAAAGAAATGGAAACTGGAATTAATTGGAGCTCAAATGACCATATTGGTCTTGCTTTTAGCGGGGATGTGTAGTGTAGACTTTTATATAAATTTCTAGTGCAAGATTATGAGGTTGTGTGATAGAATTTTCTTTTAACTTTAACAGAACAAAAGGCCTATATAATTTTGTAAAATATTGTAAAATAATTTTGAAAGAGATGACCGGAGAATGAATTATACTATGCGCAAAACAATTTTGTAAAATATTGCGAATAACTCAAAAATCCAAGATATGCGATGAACAAATACTTTGTATCCATGGTAATCCTTACGTATTCTCTGGTCATCCAGACGAACCTCACTTTCATCACCTTGTAACATTAAGTCAAGATCCTCTAAATACAATATGGAAAAAAATAACATTTCGGATTGATAGTGCTTCTCATAATTTATAGAAAGCATTAGGTAGTGTTTGCCATTGCTTAAAAAAACCCTTCTCTGCTTCTGGAAAAAAAAAGGCAGAATTGTAGTGTTTTATTTCACAACTTCTGCTTTTACTTCTCTAAAAAAAAGCAGGTAATTAACCGCTGCTTTTTAAAAGCAATCCAAGGCTTACTTTTTCTTGCTTAACGCAGTCCAACTGCTTTTTTTTTTCTTAATTAACAAACACCTACAACTTTTTATCAAAAGCACTTTTATACTGCTTTAAGCAAAAGCATGTTAAATGTTTTTCTGAAAATCAATGGCAAACACTCACTTAGAGAAATGAGTTACCTGCTCAGTATTAATTGATAGATGTAACTAAGAGTTGCTTGATAAAAGAATTCACGTACAACTTCCTATTTTCGCTATTTACGAACGCGATCACATTCTAAGATATTCTTGTAGCTCTTATATAGGACTAGATCTATGCCATGAACATCATCAAAGATAAATGTTTTGCCCGACTAATTGCATAAAAAAGACACGACCAAGTGCAGTATGTGTTTTACTAGATAGCGCAAAACAATTATGTAAAATTTGCAAAAACCTAAGAAGTCAATCAGTCATCGTAGTTGGCATGCATGATGAGAGTTGAGCGATCAGTGGAGAAGGTGCGCACAAAGAATTAAATGGTGTTGATGGTTGGAGACGAGGAGGCATGATTTGCGTGACCGGTTCTCAGTATCCCGGTGGATATGGGGCTTTCTGGTGTGGTATCAGAATTAGCTGAGGAAGAGCCATGGAGGCAGGGTCACTTTGAGCTCATCTTGGAAATGGAGGATCTAAACTCTAAATCGGAAATTGGCCTGCTGATTTGCTCAGGCGACTGTAGCTTATATAGTATAAATGTAAACTGGAGCTTGAGTGGAGTGAACGTGCATTATGTATTTTACTATGCGCAAAATAAATTTTTTAATAATTGCGAAAAACTCCCAAAATCCAGGATATGTGATGAACAAATACTTTGTATCCATAGTAATTAGAGAGCATTCTCCTGAGAGACTCAATTTTATCAAACCTGGAGGCAATTGAGTTATCGGAGTTGGCATGGATCACGAGATCAGTTGGGCGATTCGTGGAGAAGGTGCGGACAAAGAATTGGAGGTTGATCTTCCGATAGGATTTGGGCCTTTCATCGGAATCAGGCGAGAAGGAGGAGCAGGGTCGCTTTGGGCCAGATGAAATTTAGTTTGAGCTCATCTTGGAAATAGTGGATATATACCCTAATCGAAAATGGGATGCTGATTTGCTCAGCTTAGGTGCGTGCAGGTGGTTATATAATGTGAATGGGCCATCTGAGTCTTTCTTGGGATGTGTAATGTAGAATTTTATATAAATTTGCAGTGCAAGATTATGAGGTTGTGTGATAGATTTTCTTTTAACTTTAACAAAACAAAAGGCCTAGATAATTTTGTAAAATATTGTAAAACAATTTTTAAAAAAAAGATGACCGGAGAATGTATTATACTATGCGCAAAATAATTTTGTAAAATATTGCGAAAAACTCAAAATCCAGGATATGTGATGAAGAAATACTTGTATCCATGGTAATCATGACGTATTCTCCGGTCATCCACACGAACCTCACTTTCATCACCTTGTAACATTAAGTAAAGATTCTCTAAATACAATCTTTGGAAAAAAAATCGGATCGTTAGTACTTCTCATGATACATATAAATAAAGCATTCGGAAAAATGAGCTACCTGCTCAGTATTAATTAATAGAGGTAACTAAGAGCGTGTGATACAATAAAATAATTCACGCACAACTTCTTATTTTCGCCATTTACGGGAATGATGTTATTACTAGGGTACAACTTGACCACATTCCTTGCTCCAAACCTCTCAATTTCATGAGAAAATGTTAAACCCTGAAGGATCCATCTCAAATATTTTCTTGCAACTGTTAAATACGACTAGATCTACGTCCTGAATGTCATCAAGAGAAATGCTCTTGTCGACTAATTGCAAAATAAAGACACAAACCAATTGCAGTATGTGTTTTACTAGGTATGCACAAAACAATTATATCAAATATTATGAAAACAAAGTCAATTCGGTCATCGGAGTTGGCTGGCATGATGAGAGTTGGGCGATCAATGGAGAAGGTGTTGCACGAAGAATTCGGTCATTGGAGTTGGCTCAGATTCTGAAAGTAGGTAAAATCACAAATACAAATCACTATTCAGTAGTACTATTTATTTTATACTAGCTAGTACACGCGACATATGCAACACGTGTGATACTAAATAATTGTTAAATTTATGTTCTACATTTATCAATGGCACAGATATATTAATTATCTCTGAAGTGTCCTCTGATCTTTAAAATGGATTGGATCAGTGGTCATCAACCACATTTTCAAAGCTCAGTTTAATTTTTAAGTCTAAACATCAAACCAGTACATGAACAAACTTTGCATCACTATCTCACTTGAAAATAGCAGTACTAATCGTCTCCCTGAATCCTAAAGTTCATCAGTTGCTTCGCTTAAAAAATAATAATATATACTTGAACCAGAGAGGGAATATTGAAAGCTATTAAATAAATCGGGAAGAAATAAGGAAAGAAAAACCTAAGAAGGTATGGAAGTAGAAGGCACAGGTCGACCTCATGTGAAACAAAAAGTGTGACATATATACAGGCGCAGTTCTGTTGAAAACACAAGCAATAGTAGAAATGCAAGATAAAATGCTGAATAGTCGCAAAGAAACAAGTAGAGACGCACCTGCATTTGGAAAAAATCTTCTAAGGTCACTAGGGCAATTAAGCCCTAAAGAGGCCATTCTGAGGATTAAAGATTGCTTTGCATACCAGCAAAAACCACTCCCTTAGAACCAGGACCAAAGCCAAAAGCTTCCTCATCCTCGAACTGCATGAATAGACCAGCACGCAGATGTTTTGAGTTCGAGTTCCCAAATGTACTGGAATTAATGAGACTGACAATAATGCCGGAGCTGTCAATAATCATACCATACTTCTCTCTACCAGTATTTAATTAGTTTAGGAAGCATCATCATTAATACCAACTAGTTTACAACCCGTCGAAAAATCGACGGGCATAATTTCATCATATGTATTAGAATTATACTTCGCAAAATAGAACACCTAATTAAAATTATTGATATGACTATAAATATTAATTGTGCATTAAAGTTCTTGCATACTCAAAAGTAAAAGTCACAAATTCGTTCCCGGTAAGAAATGCCATTGATGACCAATTATTTTCTTACATGCTCATGCCTGTCATTCATTAATCTACAATCCCTGCGCACTTAAAAAAAAATCATGGATGAAAATTTTGCTTTATGTGAGAAATATGATGGATAGTCTTCTATTGCATGTAAACCAATGTTTTACTAACACATTACCATTAATGTATACACAAAATTAGTCTTATAGACCACGGATCCTTACCTCAATCTATTACCTATAGGGTTCTTCACTTCTGTTCAGGTCAATTCAGTTTAGGTGTATTTGATCATATGTGCAAGAATTACACTTCACAAAAATAGAGTACATAACTAAAGCCAAGCGTTTATTCGTTCCCCGTGGACCATGCATGAGTTGATCTGTTCCCCGTGGACCGTGAGTTGATAATGTTCCCCGTGGACCATGAGCTTATCAGTAATTAATACGTTCCCGTAATTAATCGTCCGGCACCTAATGCAACATACACAAACTTACAATTACTCGTATGATATAGATCATAAATTTATTTCCCGTGAGCTGCAAGTTCAAATAAAAAATTAGTAGACCACGTCAAAAATTTGTCTTCCCATATCCCCGTGGGGCACTTAAGACAACATGCTCAAACTCTCTTTCTTTTAGCAGTAAAGTGAGGATTAATAACGGTAATCCATTTACCTCGTGTGACTTGAACTCGAGACCGATTGGTTGGGAGTTAACCGTATTATCAAATTAGGTTATGTCATATACAATTAATCATGTATTCACTATATATAAATTCCTTGAGTAAATTGGTGTTAATCCGTCCAAATATAAAATATAGATCATTTGAGTATATCTCATGCGCAATAAGTTTCGGAATTCTCCTCTTTAATTAATGCTTCACCGAGCCCAAATTTGACCACCTATAATTCGGCATCACTTAAAGATATGTGATTTATTAATTTAGAAAATCCACACAAATGTATTACCCTTTATCCCTGGTAATACCCCAGTTGAGTACTTCTCTTCTTTTTTTTCCTTTTTGTATTTTAGAATAGTACCTATCGATCCTCTTCAACTACCAATTAACTTTAACCAAGAGCCATCACTCACTTCTATAATTAAATAAATCTGATTAACATATTGCTAATGTAAGTTTAGAGGGGATCCCATCAATTTATGCTAATTATTAATCTTTTTCTAGTATTTCCTGATAATCATCAGTCACAAATATGAATTAGCTTCTTGATGCAAAATTAATGAAAAGCACAATTATCTACTTCAAGTTCTACCCGCTACACCAAGTGCAACATAACCTAAGCAGGACTGCGATGAATCAACCCAGCCTTTCTTTTATTTCAGGATGAAATATCACGTACATTAAATGGTGGAATGAAATCAACTGACATCTATTCCAATGAGGTAGTTGTAGGATAGGATAGAAATCATAGGATCAAATAGTATTATGTTTAATGTTTTCAGAGTTTGCAATTTCCATATATAGACCATAGTGTGCAAGTCTCCTGCAAAAAAGCTAGTTCGCTGGAGCCTGGAAGCTAGATATCTCAAATGCAATGCTGAAATGTGCTGACTAATAATCATCACATCCAAGCCTAATATCAGTTCATATCTATAAATTTCTCAACTGAAACTTCTTTTATTTCAAAATGAGTCCAATGAGAAGAATGCAAATTCAGTATACATAAGTTAATGTAAATGTACTCCATTCAACAGAAAGCAGAGTGCTACTACTTCCAAATCTACATGAGTGGAATCTGGCAAAAAATAGGTAAACTGATTGTAAGAGAGTACATGATAAACACTTACAGAATATACAATGAATTACAATTAAATGAGATGTTAAGTGGATTTTAATATTGGAAGTTCTTTCACCAGCTCTCGATCTTGCCTTTTCCAAGATGCATCCGCCTACTCTTGCCAGATCTCTGTAAAAGATTTCATAATTTAGTCAACTCGCCAAGCATATATGTCACAAGCATAATATATTCAACCTTATTCAGTCCTCAGTTATGCATCAAATTCTTGACCAAGAAGGATCGAGATATGCACAACCATTACCTGAAGACATGGCGAAAGTAAACATCATTGCCTAGAATGCTGATTTAAGCTGAATGATTGTTGTTAGGAGGAGCGAATACTCTTAACCCCGTATTGGAGAATTGTATTGGAGAATTGAAATCCGGGTATATATCCTGTCAAGGCTAAAACAACGAAAAATCAAATTTAAGCAATAAATAAAAGTAAAGCATTAAAATAAATCCGCACAAGATAACGTCAAAAGATGAACTGAAATAGGATCGGAGAATGAAGTAATGGAGAAACAAAAGTTACCGCTCTCTGAAAATGAGCGTCCGGTTGTTCAAATCATTTTCAAATTTCAGTTGTTTGGACAAACATTTGTAGTGGATATACTTCCAAATGAGCAAAAATGGTGGAAACATATTTACATGATAATATATAGGGAAAATGAAATAGATAGAGAAGAGATGAAAAGTGGGAAAATGGTGAACAAAAAGTGATAGTAATAAATTAAGTGTGACCGTTCACCTCTTCACGCGCGCATGGGGATTGGCAGAACCCAAGAGTCTTATGAAATTGCAGTATACGGTATACCTTTTCTTTGGTTGCATTAATAATTTAAATCATTGTTTAATAACTCTTGGAATACCACATAAGTATTTACTATCATTACATCCACAACCTCCTTAATTATAACTTCTCGGAAGTAGTAGTAGGATGCTTGTTTTTTATTACTGAAAGAATTTTACTGTACTTGCCTTTACATTTAAATTTGAATTTGTTTTGAAATGATCAATCTCTCACACTCTCTCATAATAATATATTTAAATAAATTCAAAAATCTGATAAATGGACACATAGGCTTGGAGTTTGGCTTGGACTGAATATCTCATTCTAATTGGTTGCATAGATTACATGTAGGCAAGGAGGACTCTCCTTTAAAGAATAATATAGATAGATAATTAGCTTTTTGTTGGTGTGTTTAGGGTGTAAGACAATGATATGAACAATGTGACAGAAACTTGGATATCTATACGGATCGTGTAATCACTTTCCGAACAAGATTATTCGACCCTA
>JAYMSL010001913.1:0-15586 GCA_036897195.1 Plantago coronopus
CCCAAATATCGTTTAATATATTCCGTTTGTGTTGGGCCAGTACCCCAATGAAATGGTGTTGAGGCCCAATTAATCACCAGCTGGAGTCCTAGTAGTATTAGTATCCGTTAGATTACTAGGGCAAGATCTGGAGAATCTTATTCTTTCCAAAAACAACAACGCTCCTCCCGCCATATACTTCCCCTGCACTTCACTTTCCTCAATCCATCAACACAATCAATTCCAATTTACCATCTGCAATCAAGAAAATCAATCAATCAGGTTCAACTTACCATCTGTAATCAAGAAAACCCAGACAGACAATGGCGACATCACTCCATTCAACCAAGAAAACTCTGGGGAAGCGCAAAATTGAAATCAAGAGAATCGAGAAGAAGACTAACCTGCAAGTTACGTTTTCCAAGCGCCGAGGGGGTCTCTTCAAGAAAGCCGGCGAAATCGGTGTGCTAACCGGTTCTCAGATAGCACTCATTGTTCAATCCCCTTCCGACAAGATCTTCACATTTGGTACCCCTGAGTTCGACTCTGTTTTCCGCAGGTACGACTCTGGGGGTAGTGATTTTCCACTGCAGGAGTCGAGTTCCGATAATAGCAGCCGGGCTGAGTATGAGGAGTTAGTGAGAGAACTGGAGGCGGAGAAGAAGAGGGCGATTGAATTGGGTGTAGGCTGTTGGTGGGACAAAGATTTTGAAGGAATGAATTTATTTGAGATGCAAGAATTTGCAAATGCATTGGAGGCGTTGGGAGATAAGGCTTTGAGAAGGGCTGATGAGATGCATGTTTCTGGGCCTGTTGAATCGAATCCCAACTTGTTGGGATTTGAAGATAGTGAATGGCTGGAGATGGAGAAGCTGCTGAATTCTGATGAGGATATTGCTCAGCTGCAGCCGTCCTGTTTAGATTGGTTGCAAATTCAAGAATGCGATGCCATGGAAGCAGCACTGAAGAATGTGATGATGCCTGAAAACGATTTGGATCTTGAAAGTTTGTTTAATTAATCCTTCTTGAAGATCTTTTTGTTCATCGATGTTGTTGTTGCTTTTGTCGATTTATAATGTATATTTTGTCACGTACGGTTTGTTGTATTATACTTGACGAAATTGATGTTAGGCTTTTGCTGTTATCATACGAGCAATAAAATGAACTTTTGTGTTTAACCATAAGTATGGTTAGATGGTGGAGTAGTAGATGATAACACAAACACTTGTAGCACTCCACATTACTTGTAGCACAAGAATCTGCCAGAATTTGGAGGCAATCGTACTGTGACGAATCTTTTTTGCGAGCTGCAGCAGGTCCAAGTTGTATATTCTGATTTTTGTTAGCAGTAACACAAGTTCACCTTTACCATTCTTGTATAATCCAGGGCTTGTAAGCTTTTGCTGCTACCATTTGACATATATTTACATCGCATTGCCTGTTTGATTTCGTATTCACGCGTTTATATTCCTCAAATGAAATGAGTGTCTCATAAAACTTTATTTGCATCCCAAATTTAGTAGTGTCTTGTGGATTTCGACATTGTACTGAAGGTGTTGTATACCTGTTTATAAAATTAGTGTAGTGTATTATAATTTCTGAAGAATTAATTCTTTTGCTGGTTGTTTCAAGGAAATATAGGATCATTCATGATTTGCAAGGTTGTGATACATATGGATATGGTTGCTATTGAGTTGAATGAAGTTTGCTTCCATTTTTGTTTTCTGCGTATGTCGTTTGGATTACAAGGTTAAAAAGTATAATGATCTTATAACTTGTTTTTGGTTCTGGCTTGGGTTTTATCTTGATTATGTCTATAGACTGTAGTTAAAGTTGCAGTTAAAAGGAGTCCGCCATGAGCTTACATTTTGTAAAGAACATTGGAGCAGAACAGAGCAAATGAAAGAAGTACCAAAAAGCGTTTCAGTATGAAACACATTGGAGCAGAAAGCGCTAAACATTTAAAAAGAACATTGAGTATCCAAAATTCCAAACTATTAGCTAAAAAAAACTATTTATGTTTATAAATTCACCAAGTCAGATCTTTAATATATATGCGCAAACAAAGGAAATAAAGACAACACAAGTACAGGTATAATTCTACACGTTCCTTTCCCTAACAGTTCGCTTTGTCCAAAGAAACCGGAATTAGGTTGTTTTCATGGGGTCATCTATAGGCATATCATCTTCGTCATGGTAGATGTTCTCCGCCATCTGCCATATTTGCAGAATGTTGTCCTCAGCAACACTCGCGATAACCCAGTCTTCACATGGGTTCCACGCGAAATCTGAAATTTTACTGGTGTGCCCACCATGAATGAATAAAAGCTCTGGTGGACCATCCTCGGCATCCTCTGGGGTCTGTGCTTCATCAATCCTGTTACGCAGAAAGAGCAAATAAGGTACTAGAACAACAGGCGACAGCATTGTGCCAAAGCAGCAGATATAATGACTCAACGGCAAAAGAATGTGTCTAAATCCAAATGAATGGGAATAGTATTATACTCACTCCGCCCCGCTAAACTTCACAGTCCAAACATTTATGAACGTACCATAAGATTTTATACATTTTTATAAATGAAACCTTCTACATCACTTTTTCCAACATGTATAACAGTTTTAACTTTTGGTCTAAGACTCCACGCCACAACAAATTATGAAGTTTGGTGGGACGGAGGGAGTACCAAGAAAAATTGGATATTCATCCACAGGAGGAAAGTGGCGGTTAAGAAATGTAGTTCTTACAGAAACCAATTTCACAAGATGTGCATAGTTGGTGCTGTGTTAATGTAAGCTTACACTAGTAACGCCAGAATGTAACAGACAGAGTGATAGGGGATCTATAAAAATGTGATCTTTTCATAAGATTTCACTTATATCTTTCGAGTTATTGCCATTAAGGATCTATCAAAATAGTGCCACTACATGATAGATGTAAACTTGAAATCAAAATCTAATGATTTAAGCGTCTTTTCTAAGAATTTCCCAGAAAACGTTTTAATCAAGCACAACCATGCAGTTGAAGAAATTACCTGCTAAGATCCCAAATCATCAGTCTCCTGCCAAGGCAACAAGAAGCTAAGATGGTCTCATTCTTCTGATTCCAACCAACCTGGAAAACCTCTTCCCTGTAGAGCAGTAATTGCAGTTCAGGACCAAGACCAATCATATACATATGTTTCAGAACACTAGCTGAATGTATAGCTTACTTGTGAGAATCGAAGATGTGGAGAGGAGCGGAAAGCTTTCGCATATCGAAGAGTTTAACAGTCTTGTCAGTAGATCCTGTTGCTAGAATCCACTCATTTATAGGATTGAAAGCTAAACAGTTTACCTGTTAAAATTAGCATTCGTTATATTTAAGAAGTAAACGTTACCAGATAATTTGAAAATAAAATGCGATATCATATAATGTCACTCCTGTGAGGGTCCATGGAATTGGAATCATCAGAAACCCATACAAAAAGTAGCTTTCATGTCCAAAATACAATGTGATTCTTAAACATATCTGCAAGCTATAAGGCACACAATTTCAAATAGAGAAGTCAGGAATCTTGATCAATCGGTACCTCCTATTATCAGTAGGTGTATGTAGTATTTGGAAAAAGAGATCCAGATGTTTATCAAACTGGCACAAAAGATGCAGATGTTTACCAAACACCATCCATGGGCATGGGCTTCATGCATTAACCATTCTTGGACAGTTATTACAATACACACATGAAGTTAAACTATGCTCACACCTTGAATTCAGAAAGCAATCAACGAGGGCCTTCAAAGAAATTGAGGTTAATTTATTTTATCGAGCAACCATGTTAACTGATTAGAACTAAACTAACCTCACTTTGATGAGCAACTACAGACTGTATGGGCTTCGTAGCTGATTGGGTACGTAGATCCCATATGTGCAGATACTGATCATCTCCAACCGAGCCAAACAAGTCTTCGTGTTTTTTATGCCATGCAACATCTTCAACCACGCCTTCATGGATCTGCCTTAGCACAATAACTAAGTTAATCAAACAAATTCTGTTTCAAAGCACAGAATCTGAAGGCAAGAAATCTCATGCACGACAATTATTTAATGCTTTTAAATAGAAAAGGAAGTTCCTAATTAGCGCACCTTAAATGTCCTCATAGCACCCAGAGACTTATTGGTTGGAGTCGCATTTATGTCCCACATGCATATTTGGGCATCATCCGAACCACTCAATAGATGCCCCTCCTTGAACTGACTCCACGACAAACCATAACCTTCGGTAGTGTGGCCCCTCAGCCTCAGATCAGGGTTACAGGAACCATTAAGTGAAGGCTTAGATTCATGTTTGCTATAATCAAACACAAAAACTTCTGCGCTTACGGTCTTGGTAGCAATAATAAATTGGTTTTGGGGCATATATCGTGCTCGATTAACCTCCCCATCATGATTTATCTGCTGTATAATTTGCACCTGCACAGGATACCAATTACTCAGCAATCACATTATCAAACACATCAATATCCATCAACATTAAATTATATAGGCACACAAAATGTCTACACAAATAAGATCAACAGTGCTTCACCAGTCAATGAATTCCCCAAATAAGATAATATACTGCTCCATAGCATCAAATCACGATTTCTAATCTACAAGTAGTCAAATCTATATCTTTGCACAACCAAACACTTCACCAAACTCCTATACTAAAGCAAATCCACCCCCAGAACAATGTACAACAACCTAAACCCCTGTCATCAAGCAAATGCATCAAACGTACAGCTCCAAAAGCACAATGTACACCACTCTAAACTCCTACCACAAAACCAATTCCCAATTACATCAAAATGTACAGAAAAAAGTCTTTCACTTTATCAAATCCAGGCTCTCACATAACAAAACAAGGTAAAAAAAAATTGACAAAATAATACCTTTCCGTTAGCAGAGCCAAATCCTCCAAATTCCCCCTGCTCATCATCGTACTGGCGCGCATCATTCTCGGAATCAGCCAAAGGCAGCTGCACCTCGGCCAGCATGAGGTAATTGGGCTCATCATCAGATGTGTGAGTCCCGAGAATCAGCTTCTGAACCGAATAATCCTTGTCGGGTGGCTCCTGGCGCTCCGGCAGCCACTCCACAGTGAGAGAAGGCCACTCCAGGGCGTGGGTAGTGACCAAATCGTACAGAAAAGGAGTGTTCTTCTTCCAAATCTTGTACTCCTCGTTAACCAGCCTCTCCTCCATTTCTCCTCGCATCTCTTCGTCATCTTTGCCCATGGTTGTGTGAATTATGGTTGAAGTCTGGAGCTTTGTGCGTGAAGAGTGAGGTTTAGTTTAGGGGAATGAAATTGGGGAAAGGGTTCAGGCGAAAATTGGAGGGAAGATGATTTCGATGGTTTCAATGTGGGCTTTCTGCTCAAGCCCATCAAAATGTGGGCTGATTTTAGCAGACAAGCTATGGCAAGGAAGAACAGAGTATGCCCAATTGCACACTGCAATTGTGTAATTTTTGGTCTAATTTTCACTTAATTATCGGTTCGAACTTCGAAGTAAACGGAATTGACATGTGCTGATGAGATCTTACGATCGGATTTGCTTAATTCGGGCTGCGGGTGTGTTTTTGTATACCTGAGTGGTAACCCTGTTTGGCATGCTAAACAGGAATGGAAGCAGAATATACGATAAGTTTCTCGTTGAATTTTGATTGGAGTTTTCCACTAACGACAGTCTTTGTTTTCTCTATTCGAAAGTCGTAATTTCATGATGGTTGGTTTGTTCATGAAGATTTTGGATTTGTTCATGATGAGCAAATTATATATGGTCTTTTTTATCTTTCTGATAGTTCTTGATTTACCTATAAATATTGAATTTTCAATTACTTATCGTGTATCTATGTCATCAGTATATATTCAACATTCGGTTAATGATTTAGATCGATCGATAGTAATATAGTGAAAAGGATTTCTATGTAGGAGATTATAAGAGCATTTCAATGAAATTATTTGATACCAGAATTGTTAATAGGGCCATGTGGAAGCAACATATACCACCAAGTTATTGTATAAATTTGTTTATCAATGATTCGACTATATTCAAACTCGGGCTACTTCCCACAAAGTGTACTTTTGTACAGGAAGTAGTTTTTCGAATTTCTTATAATAATACTTTAAGGGGTGTATACGATGAGGCTTAGCATGGGAGGCGTGTAACTTAAATTCACTACACATGAAAAAGTAAATTTCGTGTGGAGACATGATTAAAAGTGATTGAACCCCACGATATTTGTGTTTACTATGAAAGATAGTATGATATTGCACATGTCTCTTGCGTGTTAAGTAGTGAACATGCACGCGGTAAATCCATCGCATATCCACACAACCTATTACCTGCATGCATATTGCTCTACAAGCATTTATTGTCATACATATTTCATGTTGGAACTCCAATATATTTCTTATTTTTTGCTATGAACATCAATTTAAGCTTGAGTTTAGTGAAAACCTCCAATAATTTTGTTGGAACTCATTCAAAATGTGAGGTTGATTTTCAAGTATAGTTCCGTCAAGTTAAGTGACTTAAGTTTTGGATAAGGGACACATTTGTTATAAAAAAAAGAC
This sequence comes from Plantago coronopus, assembly GCA_036897195.1. Classification (NCBI taxonomy): domain Eukaryota; kingdom Viridiplantae; phylum Streptophyta; class Magnoliopsida; order Lamiales; family Plantaginaceae; genus Plantago; species Plantago coronopus. The sequence continues at coordinate 6,576 of JAYMSL010001913.1, forward strand.
CATTAATATTGGTCTCTTCCAACAACTGTTATAGTGTTAATTGGATAAATGATGGCTTTCTCCAACTTCTCAACGAACCTAGATATTGAGAGGAGGATATAATTATATGGCAAATGATTATAACATTATTATCGAGACATGTTTATAAATGGACCTTGTGCCTTGAATACAACTACATCATTCACTCGATTTGTATAACCCGCATATCTCTCTACATATTTAGTGTAAACCCCACATGATTGAATTTTTATTCCATACTTGTCAATTAAACACGTGATAATTAATCGAATTAAGAAGTCCATATCAAATAATAATATAACAACTTCAATTTCTTGAATTATAATTTTGTAAGTTTTTCGAAATGCTTAAGAAAAATAACATATAAACGTTCTAAATATATGTTTAAATGACATATAATAGCCGACTATATATTAATTTAAATACTAATTTGTATGTGTGAAAGAAAACAATTGTGTGGAAGATTCTATGAAAAACCTTGTGAACTTTTGGCCTATTCATGAAATTTCACTTTGCTTACAAACTTCCTTTAAATTAGTAGTGATATTATCATATCACATTCCATATTTCCCCTTTTTCTTTGGTATATTCTATTTGTAATATTAGTCTTTGTTAAAATGACCGATGTTGACACATTTGACTCCGAATATCAGCAATGTTTCCTTGAGATAGAATGTGAAATTATCACCATTACAACTTTACATGTCCCCATTAACCCTTCTAAATCTTTTCATTTAATCACCAACACATTAATCAATTAAGAAAAAAGCGAAAAAATAACCATATAAAATGTATTTCGAATATAAGAAAGACCATGATGGTAACTTTGTGTTCAAGTAAGTGAGAAAATATAACTTCAAAAAGAAAAGAAAAAAGAACTTAATAATTCTAACCAAACTTTTTAAGTGGTGAAATGGAAATTTTGGAGTAGATGGAGAAAGCCAATATTTTTATTTTATTATGTTTTATAAGAAAACAACATGGTTGTGACTTGTGAATGGTCATCTAGAAAACCAGTATCAAAGTCATGGTTGTAGTGTGGTTGGAATATTCAAAAGAAAAAGTAGTATACATATTTTAAAATACTAAAATCCTGGAGAAATAGGTTGGATATAGATCAAGGTTAGGATCATATTTTGTCCTTCAATAATAATAACACCTAAAAAGCCAAAATAAAATAAATAAGTAAATTAACTTTTTCAATATAGCTCGATAATATTATTAACGTTACATGTCTAACTACAAATAATTTACTTTTTTAATCATGCACAATAATAATAATAATGAAGTACTAAGAGTTATAATGGTGGTTGAGTGGTAAAGTCCAATTTACTTGAAAATCTCCGAACTGAGCCAAATGACCTGAACTAAATTGAATTAAGTATAAATTTGAACTACGTAAACTGATTTAAACGGAATTGAACATAACTGAATGAACCTTAACTGAACTAACTTGAATTGAAAAAATCTGAACTGAACACAACTGAAATTAAGGTGAACTGAACATAACATATGAGTGTTGTAATAGCATATGAGAGGTTGGTGATTTGAACCTCGGTGGAGGTTACTGTGGTTTAGGCATGAAGTTACAGGGTCGGTATATGCGTATCTGGAATCATAAGGTGATATATGAGTTGTATAGACTGAAGTTCAAGTATTTGTTATATTTGTACGTTAAAATAAAATAAAATGAATAAGTCTCGTATTAGATCGTATATGGTTATAAACATATGTCGTGTCAGATAGTATACATATTACATACACACCCTATATGGTTATCGTTATTCGTTAGTTATTAATATAAGTGATTTTGTTTACAATATTTGTTACGTCGAACCATAAACGGTCTAATAATACACATAAAAAGTCAAAAAATAAAAAATAAAAAAATTTAAATATACTGTCGCTCAAAAAATACCGCCAAGATACAAATGCCTGGCTGCAAACAGTATAAGTTTAATTATGAAGATAACGTCCTCGTATGTAAATTATCCTTACGGTATCGGTATCTGGTATCTGACAAATCTGCCTGTAATGAAACATATGATACTGATAATGCATATCAGTAATTAAAGATACCACGTTGATAAGACATATCTGAGATGTATGTATATCGCAAAGTTTGTATTTCATATAATGTTGATAATGCACATCGGTAATTAAAGATATGATGTTGATAAGACACATATCCGAGATGTCCGTATATCGCAAAATTTGTATCTCATATAATGTTGATAATGCACATCGGCAATTAAAGATATGAGGTTGATAAGACACATCCGAGCTGTCCGTATATCGCAAAGTTAATCTCATATAATGTTGATAATGCACAACAATAATTAAAGATATGCTGTTGATAAGACCAGAGATGTCTGTATATTGTAAAGTTTTACTTTCGTAAAGCATTATAACGATAATATTAAAGGAAAAAAAGGGAGGAATTAGGGTAGCTATAAAAGAAGAAAGAGACTCCATTCTTGAGAAACTCTCTTGTCACACACAAAACTTGCTGCTGCTTTCTCTCTCTGAAAATACAAAACCTACAACACAGACAGAAGACAGACATACAAAATCTCTATATCTAATCTCGTCTATCGTTACACACAAACAACACACAGAAGGGAAAAAACCTCCTCCCATTCCCAGTTTCACTTGCCATTAACGACAAATTCACCACCACACTCACCTCTCCTTCAATTCCCGTACAAAACAAACAAATTATTTATTTATCTTTATTGTTAATTTGTTTGTTTCTCAATTTCTTTAATTTTCACCGAACATTCCAGCACCGAGGCGGCGGCGAAGACGTGCGGGCGGAGCTAGGGTTTTTCCGACCTCCAGCACTGAGGCTTTTCGGTCCTTTGCTCACTCCAATTCGGTATACGGTTCAGTCTGTTCTTTTTACTCATTGATGATGATTCTCTATTTTGCGTAGACTGTTTCTGATTGCTTGGGCGATTCTGCTATTGCTTGCGCTGTTGAAGCTTTAGTGATTTTGTGCTTTTTGTTCGTAGATTAGGCGGTAGGAGGTAGCTGTTTCGCCGAGGCTAGGGTTTGATGGTTTAGGACTAGGAGTTTGGAGGATTTTTTCTGAGAATTGCTCTGTTTGAGGGTTGTTTGTGGAAGGGAGTAGTTAGTTGTTGCTGAATTTGCCTTTGTGGGTGAGATATGAGCTGCTCTGGGCTTTTTGGCCTTGAGCAATGAGGAGGTGATTGAGGTTGATTTCGAAGACTGACTGACGGAGTGAGTGAGTGCATACTGATAAGCTGTATAGAGGGCGCGAGAGGAAACCGTTAGTTACCGTTGTAGGAAAGGAGGAATTTGGATTCTTTGGTTCCGTTGCATGTGTTATTTTATTTAAAGGATAAGATATATCGTGCTCGATTGTTGGGATCTTGGGAGTTACTTTCGAGGTGGAGTGCCTAGGTTGACGCGAAGGAAAGGTCGATTGTGATTTACTGAATTGGAGATTAACACCTAATTGGATTACATTTTTGTTTGGGTTTGGAGGCGCGTGGTGTTGATTAAGATTGGCACAGACCAGGGGATTTTGTCATTAATGACAAAGATCCTTCCCTTAGTTTTGGTGATTGATAATGTTAAGCAGTAGTTATGGAGAAAACTGAGCCCTCTTTAGTACCGGAATGGTTGAAAAATGGTGGAAGCTCGACTGGTGGGAGCTCCATGCCTTATTCAGGTAATCTTTATTAAACTGTAGGCACACTCTTGTTTTTAATTTTTCTAATGTGGCACGTGTAGTTAATTATTACTGTTTCTGTTCTTAACCTTTTTATCTTTTTTGTAGATGATCGTACTACATCAAGGTTTACGAGAAACAAATCATTTGTGAATAGTAATGGCCATGAATTTGGAAGATCTAGTTCTGACATGACAACTTCCTCTTACTTCCGGAGGAATTCTAGTAGTAATGGTTCTGGTAATCCTAGGCCTTATAGCAGTTTTGGTAGGAACCAGCGTGACAAGGAGTGGGAGAAAGATACATATGACTCTCGTGATAAAGGCAAAGTAGGTATGGGCAACCGTCGCTATAGGGACTACTCAGACCCTGTCCCAGTCCCAGTAGCAAACAACTATTCAAGTACAATTGAGAGGGATGGTTTGAGGCGTTCACAGTCTATGATTTCTGGCAAGCGCACTGACACTTGGCAGAAGAGACCTGCAACTGAGTTGAATAGTGTCAGTGGAAATAATAATAGTGGTCTGCATATTAGGAGCAACCTTGTTCGTGAGGTAAAGAAAGAAACCTTTGAGAAAGATTTTCCATCATTAGGCTCAGATGAAAAAACCATTGTTCCTGAGGTTGGAAGGATCCCTTCTCCTGGCCTAACTTCTGCCATTCAGAGCTTACCGATTGCTACCTCTGTAGCTATAGGAGGTGAGAAATGGACATCAGCTTTGGCAGAGGTTCCTGTTTCGGTTGTAAGCAATGGAACTGCCTTACTGTCTGTGCAGCCAGCTGCTCCATCAAATACTGCATCTGTGGTGTCAGATACAACAACTGGTCTCAACATGGCAAAAGCTGTAGTTCAAGGTTCTAGTCGGGCTCAGACTAGTCCACAGGTGAGGCTTCCCATCCTTTTTGTTTGGTTGATGAGTGTTACTTTTAGGTCGTGAAATTTTATCGTTAGGTGAGTGTATGTGTACTGATATGTTGATTTCATTTTGGATCTAGCTATCTGTTGGAAGTCAGAGACTCGAAGAACTGGCAATCAAACAATCTAGGCAATTAATTCCGGTGACACCTGCCTTGCCCAAAGCTCTGGTAAGACACTGGTATTAGTACTGAATCAGTAACATTGTGTCTTAAGTTTTCCAAGTGTAGCTATTCATGATATCATTTATTAGATTTATTATACCCCCTGTGCGCCATAAAGATAATTGTTTGCTTTTTAATACGTTTAAGGAAGCACATGAAGATTATAGAGTTTTGGCTAATTATGTACTACACCCTCTATAAATTTTTAATATCTTGAAAGTCAACGTATTTTACTATAACCACACTAGAAAAAGAAGGAAAGGACTCTATTAGTGGCGAAATCACGAATGTCAAAAAACACTAGCATTTATACCAAACTCATAATTTGGGCATGCTGGGAAATGGGAAGTGAGAAATCTAACTTTTTATTTCTCTTCGCGGCTGAGGGGCAACGACTGTTAGTTAAATGCCAACCAACTTTCTTGTAGACTATGCCACCCATTGATACATAGTTCAAGAGTTTCGTTCCTTTTGCTTGTCTATAGTACTGAAAATATTGGGGTGGATAAGTATGCAGTGATGACTTATTATGTGATACAAGTGTTAAAAAGACTTAATGCTAGTTCTTGGTATTATACTATTATTTACCTTGCTCTTTTTCAATTTTTTTATACTTTGTACAATATCTGTATGTACTTACATATGCCAAGAGAGAATTTTAGGTGAGTGAAAGTTACATGGAATGAATTAACCTTGAAAGTTTGCCATCTCTTATAGAGGACCTCGCAATCTAAGCTTTTATCAGTCAATTTGGCAACTCTCGTCCAAATAATCTATCTGTTCGCCAGTTTGAGTAGAATGTAGTCTCTTACCCTTTGTAGGCGACCTTAGATATTGCAATTTAAGCTTTTTAACAGTCAACTTGACAACTTTGAAATTTTCTTCTAATCTGTGTTTATTTTTTACTGTCCTAGAGGTTTACCTAACTTGTGTTACCACATTTTCATTGACCCATACTTCACCTCATCTTTGTGTGTGTGTGTGTGGGGCTAAGATGGTCTTGCTATAGTGTACTACCTTACCTTCTTATAGTCCTATGAAGTTGCTTTTTGATTACACAAACTGACTGATATCTTCATGAAGAAACAATGCCCTTCTGGTTTCTCATCTTGTTAGTACTTGTTACCACATTAGTTTCATCTGTGTGTGTGATCTTCCTGTGTTGGGCTACGCAGGGGCCATCATTAAACCTTTTGATTGATTGTCGGATAGATATAGAATAAAATGGCCCGCTGCATCTTAGATTTGGCCCAGCAGATCAGATTTATTTTGTTTCGTCATTATCATTCCTCAAGTGCTTTAGAGAGGCTCCTGAGCTGGGTAAGTTTGGGTTTCGGGAGTCGGACATACATATACTTTACTCTGTGATAGCAGGGAGGCTGTCTCCGATTGACCCTTAACTGAAGATGGGAGTACTATCTTCCACTTCATGCAATAAAGCAAACAGGGGTTTGAGTTTTGTCCATTATATTTCAATGGCAAAAGATCAAATGAATCTTCGTTCCATTAGAAATGAACGTCATTAAACTGAACTTAATTTTTCTGAATCAGAACTGAATGAATCTGAACTGAGGTAATGTATGGATCAATGAGGTAATGCATGGTATTAACGACGAACTTATTATTCAAGTTGCATAGGGAAGAGTATGGTATTTTCTAGCTTTCTAAATAACATAATAAGCAAGGTTGTTTGCTATTTGTGGTTTTTGTTGTGATTTAGTATCAATGACATAATATTAACGTTGTTGCAGGTTGTGAACACTTCAGATAAACATAAAAGTAAACTTGGCCAGCATCATCACCATTCTGTGTCATCATCACTTCCTGTTACTCACTCTCCTCGTGTTGGTACTGCCAATGGTGATGTTTCAAAGGCTATGAACACGGGCAAGCTTCATGTTCTCAAGCCCGTTCTCAAGAACGGTGTTACTCCTGTTCTGAAGGACACACCAAGCCCCACGAATGGTGGTAAGGTTGACTCTGGATCCGCACTAACTAGAGCTGTACCAAACAAGCTAGTTGAACGTAAGCCTGTTTTGACTGGACTGGAGAAGCGCCCAACCTCACAAGCACAGAGTCGAAACGATTTCTTTAACCAAGTGCGAAAAAAGTCCAATATCAACTCATCTTCTGGTCCTGATTCTTTTACGGGAAACTCTTCATCTACTCCAGATAAGATAACTGAAGCAGAAGCTGTACTTGCTCCCAACTCTCCTCAGGCTTATGACACTCTGTCAAGTGAAAGCTCAAGTGGGGATCACATGTCTGAGCAGAGAGATGAGATGACCTGCAATGGTCATGATGGTCACAAGCAGGATGGAGCACTGAATGAGGTTAGCAATCACCAGCAGGATGGAGCACTGAATGAGGTTAGCAATCACCAGCAGGATGGAGCACTGAATGAGGTTAGCAATGGTAAAAGTTGTGCCGTTGCTGATAGTATACCGCCTCCTGAGGGGGAAGAGGCTGTGTTCTTGCGCTCTTTGGGCTGGGAGGAAAATGATAATGAGGATGTCCTTACTGAAGAAGAAATCAGCCAGTTCTTTGAGGTACTTCCGAAACTGGACTCATCTTTATTACCAGGGATAATAATATAAAGTCCTGCTGTGTTCAATTTTACTTCCACCAAATGTCCTAATGCTTTCAGCTCTGTATGCAAATTTGAATAGTTTTTTCCTTAAATTTATTTCCAAGGTATAAACTAGCGGGTTTTTTGGTACATTATTTCTGAAAACACTTTGACAATTGAAGTAACGTGAGAAAATTTGGTGGAGTTTGTATTGTCTAGAGGGTGATCATCCATTTTTGTCTTATCTTTTTTTATATCATATGCTTAGAAAGACTTTCTTTTGTGTTAATGCAGTGTATCAACTTAAACCCATCCCTTCAGTTACCAGAAGTAATGAAGTCCAAATTCTCATCCTGGCTAGGCTCAGATCTTGGGGGAATGCAGAGTGTTTCTTCTGTTGGTGTAGGCTCATCTGGCACGAAGCTGGAATCTTGATTGCTTGAGTATTTCCTTTTGCTGGAAAGGCAGAAAAGGCGTACTTTGCTGATATACTTTGTGGTCGTCCCAGTAGGTAATTGTGAGAGAGTACATTGGTGATATTGGTGTTGATGGAAAAAGTGAAAATAGGAATAACTGATGGTTCATTATGAGTTATGACTGTTGATGACCATTGCCCTTGTTATTGAGGGCACTAGAGTTTTAAGGTCCAAAAGTTGCAAGTAAAGGAAAAAATAGAGCTAGATTTTTACTCATCTTACTGCTGCTCTGCAACATTGCTTGTTTTGCAATGTCTGGGTTGTTAACAGTTTTTCAACTTTTTACATCAATAGGATGAGATTTCTTTGAGACATACCGGTTTTTTATGGTTTCTATTATCCGTTTGATGAAAATATATTTAGGATTAGGAGTAGAAAAGAATACCAACAAGTTAGCAGCAGCATGTTTCTTGCATTCTAGTGTAGGATTTGTTCTTTTAATACTTGGGTGTATATGTGAAAGTATTGAATTGACCCTGTTTAGTGTAGGATTTGTTCTTTTAATTGTAACACACAATCATGCAGCAATACAAAATCCATTTTAATGCTGACTCTGATGCTTTTTAAATCAGAGATAACACAACAAAGTTATAAAGAAGTGTAAGTTATAGCCAATATACCTCGTTATAAGCATCTAGTTGCTCTACTTTTTCTTGCTCTAGTTGCTCTACTTTTTCTTGCTAGTACTGATTTTATCAGCATCTCTCTGTCACTTGCCTTCCAAGAATTGACACAAGCATTTTCCATTTCCAAATTTGTAATTTCATGTCCATGTCAATTGTTTTGCCAAAATCTAAGGAGTCATCAAAATCATACCATATATTTGCTGATGTTTGTCATGAACCGATAAAGTACTGACAAGCTCTACATATTCCTAATGATTTGAACCTATAATCATCTCATGTTTTCTGATATTTATATACATGTCATGTTGCAGATGTCGAGCAATTATGGTCATTCCCGTGACATCGGTTCCGGAAGTCGTGGTACTCGAGAAGATAGAGCATCCTTCGACATGAATGCGTCAAATGAGGAAATGTTGCGGCTCATAGCTGGTGATACTCAAGAGACGGGACCTGGACCTGTACCTCAGTCGACATACACATTCAGCATGCCTCGTTATGGTTTTGGGCGGTCCTCAGGTCCAGCTACTACACAGCCACTTGGAATG
>JAYMSL010001914.1:0-15583 GCA_036897195.1 Plantago coronopus
AGATCTGGGCCCGTGGTGGGCCCAGATCTGGCCAACAGCTCCCGATCGGGAGCTGTTATAAGCAGCTCCGATCGGAGCTGTTATAAACAACTCCGATCGGAGCTGTTTAACAACCCCGATCGATGGGGCTGTTTAAAACAGCTCCGATGGGGCTGTTTAAAACAACTCCGATCGGAGCTGTTTAACAACCCCGATCGATGGAGCTGTTTCAAACAGCTCCGATCGGAGCTGTTTCAAACAGCTCCGATCGGAGCTGGTCCGCCACCGACTCCGGTCGGTGGCGGATTAATTTTTTAATTTTTTAATTTGTTACCGACGAATAACGTATTCGTCGGTAACAGTTAAAATAATTTAAAAAAAGTAAAAAATAAATAAAAGTAAAAGTTAAAAAAATAAAAATAAAATAAAAATTATTAAAATACTTACCGACGAATAAGTTATTCGTCGGCAAATCCCTTAGCCGAACTAACGTCTTAGTTCGGCTAAGGAGTTTACCGACGAATAGATCTATTCGTCGGTAAATGGCTTCCCGACGAGCCATTTACCGACGAAATTTCTATTCGTCGGTAAACTCTGCCGATTCGTCGGTAATTAATTTACCGACGAATAGAACCAGTTTACCGACGAATAGAGTTCGTCGGTAAACAGCTCGTTTTTTGTAGTGGAGAGGCCGGAGCTTCTGCTCTGATCGGGAGCAGAAAGCTCCGTCCGAAGACTTTCTAAGCAGCTAGGGTTAGGTTATATGAGAGAGAGAGAGAGAGAGAGAGTATCACTTGCTATTGACCCAAATGAAATAATTTTATATATTATTCGAGCAAATATTGTGTTGGACCGTCTATGCTGAGACACAATTTATGTTGTAATCAAAATACTCGTACTGATATAAACTATATATTTTTTATTTATAACAACATGACCGTTTCTGAGATCCTGAGACACCATGCGGCCTTTAAAATAGGGCCTCTGAATAAGTGTTACAAAATAATCGTTGTTATATTTATTTTTGAGAAAAAAAATCCCCCCCCCCTAAAACTATTATGAGTTTTTGAACTTCCCCCACATGTCACTTTTTTTGTCAATCTACCGCATAAACTTTTCATTAATTCCACTTTACACTAATGTTTGACAGATGTTAGGATTCTGTCAATTAGGCGCGTGATGTGTGAGGTCCAATCTCCAAAACGTGCGATTGGACTCTCGCACCGGGCCTTTAACGGGCATGCATAATAATGGTGTATTTAATTAACCATCTAATAGAGGATTTTGTATTATTTGGAAGTTACTCCGTTTCATTTCAATCTTATTAACTGCCCTTTTTTTTGGCATCTCACTATTAAAAAACAAATTTAAACAACGCAAGCCTAGACGTGAACTGAATAGACGTGAGCTGAATTGAACTTAACTAAACAGAGTCATACTAATATTATATTATATTTTTTAAATAGAGAAAACAGTGATAGATTAAAATGAAACGGAGGAAGTAATAAAAAATTTACATAAGGTGGTCAGCAATTGAAGAAAAAAGATGAAAGTTATTGTAAATTTGGGTTCGAGCTTTAAGAGTCACATGTATATACTATTCGTAATAGTTTGTCATTTTAAAAAAAAAAAAACTCTCTGAGTTTCGTAAATTACAGGAAATGGAGTTTATGTCTGTTGAGCATTAACATGGCAGGCACTTGGCAAGTAACAGTAGCTCTCATGGCTTCATTGCTGTCACTCACAACAAATCACACTCTGCATTTCTTTCTTTCTTTCTTCACCTTCTTCACTGCTCCATTATTATCTTCTGCAATCCAGCTCCAATAATTCACTTCACTTTGATCCCTTCCTTTCCTTTCTTCTCCAATTCCAGATCCAAATCCCATCTCAGCTCACTTTCTTGGATTCTTTTCTTGCTCCCACACACTCTGACACACACAAACACACATCGCTGTGTGTTTTCCCTGACAATTCATTTACTCCACTGTACTGCACTGCTTCTCCTTCACCTCCCACATTAATTTCAATCCCAATGGCCTCTGCAAAAAAATCAAACCAGCAAATCGTCGTCTCCACAATGATAAAACAAGGCTTCATCTCCGACCCATTGTTTCTATCTCCGTCTCGGACCCTCTTGGAAATTATGTCCCCCGACACGCCTCGTGACCCGGATCAGCAACCCGAATCCCACAAGAAGCTCCAATTAAAAGTCTCCCATCTTCTTGATCAAGCTCCTTTTAACGGAAATACTAGTACTGCTGACGTCAGGCTGACCTTGGTTACGAAATCGGAGGAAGGGGAGAATCCCTTCAGGGTTACAGTTGACGTGCACAGGAAGATTCTGGCTGCAAAGAGCCGGTTCTTTGCCGAGAAGCTACGGCGGAGAGGGTCCCACTCCGTGGAAATTCTTGATTGTGATGACGTGGCGGTTTATTTAGAGGCTGTTTTGCTTATGTATTGTGGTGAGGAGTTGAAGAGGAAGCTCGTTGGCATGGGTTTGTCAAGCATCTTGCCTCTCTTAAAGGTTTCATTTTTTGTTATTTTGTTTCATAATTTCATTGTTGTGATTGTGTTTTGTTTTATGTGTATCACATCACACTTGTGAAATTGGAGTGAAGTGTGGCAGATATTCTTTTGTCATATTATGTTGCTGAGGAATGAGTTTGTTGACTTTTATACAGATATGTGCAGCAATGATGTTTGATGATGCTGTAAAGGCATGTTTGGAGTATTTGGATGCAGTTCCTTGGTCTGAGGAAGAAGAGGAAAAGGTAGTTTTAGTACTAAGTGAACTTCAGCATGATAGTTTGAGGACTGATGATGTACTCCGGAGAGTGACAGCAGAATTGTCGACTTCTAGTAGAGTAGATGAAGTCTTCTTGAAGATTTCGTTTAGTGTATTACAGGCGAAAGACGAGAAAGCTCGTAGAGAAATGAAGGAGTTGGTGAATAGATTGATTAGGGAAGATCGGAGTAAATATAGTGGTGTTCAGAACAGGGTTGATATCTCGAGGGATACGTTGTATCATCTGTGTCATAGGTGTCTTAGTTCTTTGATACTATGCTTGTCTGGAGCGGCGTGCTTGGATGAAAGTAGGGGGGATAGAGGAGCTGTGATGGGGGAAATTGCTCGAGAAGCTGATAACATGCAGTGGGTTGTTGGTATTTTGATTGATTGGAAGATGGGAGATGAGTTTGTGAAGTTGTGGGCAGAGCAAAAGGAGCTTGCGGCTCTTCACTCGAAGATACCGGTTATGTATCGTCATGAGGTCAGCAAGATCACAGCACAGTTGTGTGTGTCGATTGGGAAAGGTCTTATTTTGGTTCCGAAGGATGCTAGGTTTGGCCTGTTGTCGACATGGTTGGATGCTCTTTATGAAGACTTTCCGTGGATAAAGAGGGGAAGAAAAACATTTGACAAGAAAGTATTCGAGGAGGAGCTGAGTCACATGATTCTGACTCTGCCGTTGCCTCAGCAGCAGTTGATTTTGACAAATTGGTTTGATAAGTTTCTTAACAGAGGCGATGATTGTCCCAATATACAGAAAGCATTTGAGATTTGGTGGAGAAGGGCATTCGTAAAGCAATACCCAAACCACTCTAAACTGCAGATGACTGTGTATGAAGTATGATATTCCAAGCTAATTGTACATTTGCTTACCTGTTTCATACTTTGTCCGATATCGTATATAAAAGTCACTACATTCTGTCTCTGGTCTCTACTCATCAAAATTTATCCTTCTATAATGTGGATACAAGTTGACATCATATCCTGTATACAATAGCAATAGCATGTGAAACTAATGGAATGGTGTAGTACCGTAGGACTGCATCTATGTAGTAAACCGATGTTCTGAGTTTATGCTTCTTATTTGCCTTTCATCTATTTCCAGTGCTACTGAATTACTGATACCTTTATTTTCTCTAGGCTACTTTGTGGACTTACTAATGCATTACAAGTTGGTTATTTGGAATGGATTTAGTTTGCATCCAGCCTTCTTTGTATAGGTAAATGTTAGATGCACCAGCATACCATTGGCCTACACTTTAGTTCTAGAGTACTCCTGTATGATGAGAAATTATGGTTCTTTCATCCGTTTCATGATGTTATTGGTTCATTAAGTGACCATGAAAGTGATCTTATTTGTTCACAAGGACAGTTTTCTTTATGATAGGAAAAGTTGTTTTTAGTCATCCAATATTCACCATCTCTGTTATCCCTCCCGTCTAGCACCTGACCTTTGGAATCATACAATTTAGCACCGTAGCTTCTCGTCAACTGTTTTATATGTTCCCTCCTGCAGAAGCTGCACAAAGTGAGGTGTCCCCAAGTTTTGTTTTAAATTTATTGGACATGCACTCTACCATACAGTTTGACTCGGCCTAAACTTCAAGAATTTGCAGTCCATTGTGGATGTGATTTGTTGATCGTGATCATCTAATTGTTTCTGCATTTCTGGTGGAATGTTTGGCTACTTGTTATCATATTCACCGCATTTGGCCAGGTTTGTCCTGTATGATCAACAATCTTCTGCAAAATTATGTTTGCTGGGACTAGAATATCCAGAGTCGCTCCAGGTATATATTTCTTGTTTTCCCTGGATACTCCAATGTGAACTCGATTATTTCCTGGCATGCGTTTAAACATTAATTATGTGCTCGTACATACTCCTCTCTCATTCTGGGAATACGTTTTCTCCAGTGTGACAATTCACTGACCTCAAGGACACATTTCCCAGATATACGCCTCCTATTCATTTCCAAGTAATTTTGACATAATGATAGTTGTTTCATCACCTTATCATATGACTCCCATGTTATGTTTGTTATTGAATATCATTGTTTACCGCATATGTTAGTATCTTAGCATTGCAGCAATAAAACATTGCTTTGTGTTGGCCATAGATTCCTATCAGTTGTCAATTTCTGAGATATCACCTTGTATATGGTGCCTACTATGTGTTCTTCAAAGGAATGGATATCATTATCATACGTTTTTATATGTTACTAGTGTCTAGAATCTAAATGATGCTGTAAAAGTCAGCTACCATAGAAATTAGCTTCGTAGTCTCTTTGAAATTAAATTAAAATTGATGATGCACCGGCTGCTAAATTATTAATAGCTGTAGCCTCTGTAAGACAGGTTTGATAGGATGGATCTGTATTTGTGCACTTTACTGTTTAAGATTCACCAAGCGTAGAAGTTCGTTCATTCTGTGTTCCTGGACACTGGTGTTGCTTTGTGTTTACACCTATTTGGGCGTTATTGGGGGTGTTTGGTGTGATCTGCTTAAACCTACGATATAAGAAACTAAGTGCAAATTCTTTTATTGCATGACTTGATACATAAAAGAACTTGAGGCAAATTGCCTGGGAGCCTTTCTGATGGAGCAGAATGCTGTCTTATTTACAGAAAAATTTAACTGCTAAGTACCTTGAAGCTTCTTTTTATGTGTAGAAATGACTTATAGTACCCTCAGAGGCTAACCAAGAAATCTTGAGAGCGCTTTTCAAGCGCAAACTTAGCCTTCTTAGAATTATCCGCAGACCAAACGAATATCCCATGAAGCTTCCCCTGTTTGCTCAACCTGCTACACGCTGTAAAGAAACCTTTTGCCGGGCTCAAACCGCCACTCCCATCTGTGGCGAAACTGACCAGCATCTGCCCTCCATTATAATTATAGCTCTGTGCATCAAAGTACTTGAGAAACTGAGGAACAGTTGTGTCACCATAAGCATAGAACTGGAAGTTCACATAGTCGATGAGATGTCCGTATTTCTTCCACAGAGCTTGGTAATACGGCTGGACCTCCTCGCTATCGAACGGTGCGATGGAAACGAACTTAACGATCTGGTGTTGTTTAAGGTGTGATATAACCATTCCCATACAGACTGCAAATGTGTTGGGATCCTTACTGAAGTGTTCATAATCTATGTCTATGCCATCCAGATTGTATTTGGTGACTATTTGTGTTATTGAACGTATGGCATTTGAAACCCAGGAGTTGGTGGAGGTGGGATTGAAGTAGACAAACTTGCTGCCTACTGTGTCGCCTCCAAGGCTCATTGCTACCTTCACGTTGCTGTGCTTGGCTTTAATGGCCGAAACCTGCGGAAAAAAAGATATACGCAATTATAAACAAAACCGCTACTAGATGAGATGCGTACTGAGTAAATCTCCGGACTCACTCACTAACTTTCTAATAACCTTTGCACAAACGGGTACTTTTCCCGAATTTGTACATAAGAGCATCCATATCCGTAACGCAAGCAAACGCATGATATTAAACTTAGACAACAATAATACAGAACGAGCCGAGAAGTTCGTTTGTTTCTATATGTTCCTCGTCATGAGGGCAACTAAAATATCGAACCATCAAAATGGTAATCCAAATAGTTGAAGACGATCCAGACCACTCTTATTATAACAAGTGTCCAAACTAAACAATTTTTTTTCTTCGTAAGTTGTTCACATAATTATTCTTTGAGTTTAAGTGTGTAATGAATAAATTCTCAGTTAAATTTAATTTAAATTGTTAATGACAATGAGACAAAGCTTAAACTTAAAATTCATATTTATTCCCCTCTCACCATTAGTATTGACTATTGAGTATAATTTCTATTTTCTACAAAAAAAATTCTATTTTACATTTGGTTATGAAAATTGAAAAATAATCCATATCTTTAAATATATTCCGTTGGCTCCCAAAATATAATTCTTTTTGCAATTTGTCCCGAATTTCCCGAAAATGTCATTTATGCACTGAAATGAAATATTTGGCAATACCGAACTAGAAAGTGAGATTTTCTTCTTCTTCGTACCTGAGAAGGACCGAGATTCTCGGTGTCCCAGTAGACTCCAAAATTGCCATTTGCCGGACGTGGGCTTTTGCCGTCGGTGTAATCAATGGCGAAGGAGAGCAGGAAGTGGAAATCGACGTTTGGGTTGATCGGCACATCGGTAAATTTTACATTATTGAATTCTGCTCCTATGTATTCTCTGAACACCTTACTTTGCCCAGCTCCTTCAGTTACTACAATAAAGCTTCTTAGCACTAGTAGCTGGATAATTAAAAAAGATATTTTGAGCTTTAATGAAGACATGTTTATGGTTATGGTATTCTATTGTTTGTTGTACTGATTCTTTAAGTGTTAAGTGGTGGGTGTGTATTTATAATGGATAAGTTGCATCTTTGATGCCTTGATTCACGGTGTGTTTTGTATTTATTTGTTGTCTTGTTTGTGCAAAATTTGAATTTGAATCTTGGACCAATTATTCACTTAGTGATGTAAGCTTCCGAACTGGAGCGGAAAAGGTATCCTAGTATATAAGTTTCATATTTGAATTTTGCCTTTTGGTGTTGTGGATGAAGATGAGAAATGTTGTTATTGTGATAAGCTGTTTATGATTCAATAATGTAAGGGACCCTCCTGTCTTTGCCATGGGTTTGATCTTTGGGAAAACTAACAACATGAAGTGGCCGAAAGAGGCAATATAATAAGTCTGGTAGACTGAGTCGTCCGGGGTTCTTGGGGATTTAAAATTAGTGATGTTACGGATAAGTACAAGCAATGCCTTTCTGAGAAGCTAATATAACTTGTACAAGTACATGTCGTGGCTATTAACATTATCAGCTAATGTAGGTTAGTATATGGTTCTATTGACATTCAGCTGTATGAGGTATCTTACAACATGCAGTGGGTCGTGGATATTTTAATTGCTGGAGAAAGTAATGATGATTGGAAAAATATGGGTAGATTAGATGGAGCCTTTGTAGTTCCCTTCTCATTAAACTAACTATCTACTGCCTGGAGTATGCCTATTCTGCTCAAAATAATCAGTCACGCTTAGCAACTAATGGGATCTGGATCATAAATGTGGTATAGTTGTTATGCAACACTCACTTCAAATCTCATCACTTTTTCTTGACATAAAGCATTTTGCTTATGGTTGTATAATTCTCCTTGTATCTTGAGGATTCTAGATCTATGCGCCAATCTGAGTCTCAGATTGTGATTTACAATGTCCTTTCTATAAACAAATTACTCTGGCTCATTTTTTTCTTTAGAAGTATCAACACATTTGAGAATTTTTTTATGTGCACGTGGAAGGTGATTTATCTATGCGAAAATGTTTGGGTGTTATCACTTCCAGTGCATTTTTGGAAGAAATGTGTCATGTTTGAACAACAATCATCTAGTAAATACTTGTTACAGCTTGAGCTTCTTCGTTTAATACAATACTGCTGCTTAGTAGTAGAAACTGAACAATATAAAAAGATTTTACAGCTTTGATGAAACACATGTTTATGTTATTGGTTAAGTTTAGTTTCTTTAAATATCACATGTTGCTGGGTCATTATATGGATGGAATGCATGTAGAGTCATATGATTCACACCCTCACTTTGCATGGCTTTTGTATTCATTTGGTGATGTAGTAGCTGTTTTCTTGTCTATGGAATGTTTAGAGTTTGAATCTTGGACCACTTAGTGATGTTAAGTTCAGAAGCTAGAGCCCTTAAGGTTTCATAGTTATTTAAGTTAAACATTTGAATTTACCTTTTGGTGTTGGGCATGAAGACGAAACTATATTATCACGATAGCTGTTTATGTTTTAATAATCTCAGGAAGGCTCCTGTCTTTACCATTGTCTCTCATAGGTATAATCTTTGCGAAAAAAGAACAGAAAGAAGCCAAATTGAGCATTAAAATAGATGAAATCCCGGTCACCCTGATATCTTGGGGCGATGTTTCAATAGTAGTAGTAAGTGGTTCAAGATATTTTTTCCAAGACATAAAATTAGTATTGATATAGTTTTGAGAGTATTGTTTCTGGCAAGAAGCTAATCTACGTGTACATATATGTTTGTAATTTGCTTGATTCTGCCTACTTTTTCACGTTGAAGGGCGGGAAGTTATAGGATCATGCATCTAGATTAAGATTCCTTTTGGTTCGGTTATGTTTGGCACACATCTTTGGTGTCTGTTGTTTTCGTATATGTTCTCGTGATCATCTTTTGTATGTTTAATCCTTCAAGTTCAGGGCTCCGGGCACTTAAAATGGCATGGTCCTGATCCCATAACTTGTGCTTCAGTCCTTTTCTTATATGTTCTCGTGTTCATCTCTTCTTGAATGGAACATCTTGTACCTTATATACTTATATGGGCATGTCTCATACAATATATACTTCACAAACCCAACAAAAGAGGTAGATGATATACTAACAATGCAGAAACTCATGCAAGATTTAGGAGCTTTAATGGGTGTGGTGTTTTACAACATGCAGTGGTTTGTGGGTATTTTGATTGCTAGAGAAATCAGTGATGATTGGTATGGGTAGACCAGAAGGAGTCTGCGTAGTTGCATTCTCATTAAACTACTGTGTGGAGTGTGCCTATTCTGCTCTAAATTGCGTTCTCATTAAACAACACCAACTACTGCATGGAGTATGCCTGTTCTGCTCTAAATTATTACCAAGTCTTAGAAACCAATGGGACCTGGACCATAAATGTGGTATAGTTGTTATGCAACACTCCGACGTAAAGCTCGTTATTTTTTCTTGACATAATGTTTCTCCTTGTAATCTTGAGAATGCTAGATCTATGCACCAATCTGAGTCTGAGTTTGTGATTTACGATCAACGTGTCATTCTGTACAAACAAACTTCCATGGCTTATTCTTCACTTCAGAAGTATCAACTCATTTGAGAATCAATTTATGTGCATGTGAATGATTATTATTCTATTCAGAAAGTTTGGCTGTCTGTTATCAATTTTAGTTCATATTAGAAGAAATGTGTCTTGTTTGAACAATAATCTTCTAGTAAGAACCTGTCACAGCTTCTTCGTTTAGTACAACGCTGCTGCTTAGTAGTAGAACTGAACAATATAAAAAGATTTTACAGCTTTGATGAAACACATGTTTATATTTTTTGTTTAATTTTAGTTTCTTTAACTATAACATTTTGCTGGGTCATTATATGGATAGAAGCCATGTAGAGTCATATGATTCACACCGTCACGCTTGTATTCAATTGTTGATGTAGTAGCTGTTGTCCTGTCTGCGGAATGTTTTGAGTTTGAATCTTGGAATCTTGGACCACTTAGTGATGTTAACTTCAGAAGCTAGAGCCCAGAAGGTTTTATAGTTGTTTAAATTAAACATTTGAATCTGCTTGTTGTGAATAAAGACAAAAACTTTGTAATCAAGATAAGCTGTTTATGTTTGAATAATATCTGGGAGGCTCCTGTCTTTACCATTGTCTGTCATAGGTTTAATCTTGGGGAAAAAGGAACTGAAAACAGGCAAATAGGGCATTAACATAGATGAGATCAAGGTCACCCTGGATTCGTGGGGCGATGTTTAATAGTAGTACTAAGTGGATGCTGATATTTTTTTCCAAGATTTAAAATTAGTAATGATAAAGTTTCAAAAGCATTGTTTCTCGCAAGAAGCTAATAGTAAGTGTACATGTACATGTTTCTTGATTTGTTTGATTCTCATATTTTTTCACATTGAAGGGCGGGAAATTATAGGACCATGCATCTAGATAAAAATTCCTTTTGGCTTGGTTATGTTTGTTATGCGTCTTTGGATTCTGTAATTTTTGTATTTGTTTATATCATCTGTTTACGTAGTGTTGTTGTTTCCTTGTCTGGAAGTTTCGAATTTTGAACTATCTGATGATTATTCAGATTTCAGTCTGTGCATCTGAAATACGCTCTAGTTATATAAGTTTAGAGTATGAACTCTTTTGTTATTGGAAATCAAGACCAAATTGACATGTGCATTTTTATGAAAATGGTTTAATTTGAATTATCTTAGAGACACTCTTGCCTTTACCAGGCATAGTTATCCGTCCCATGTGGGCGAGGGGCATTAAATAGATTGTATAACAATAACAATATGAATATATACCCAAGGCAATGATTCAAGTCATAATCATAAATTTATAATTAATAATAAGAGGTACCTATCTTGAGCAAAATCAAGAAAAGTAAGCAATTTGAAACTGTGAATCTTGTCGGTCATGACTCATGTGAAAGGAACCTTGGGAGTAGAGGAGCGGATGAAACTTGAAAGGAAAGTAGTGGCCACACAGCCACTGCGGCTAGCAGGTTTGTGAGTTTGTCAATGGCAAAAACGAAACAAGCTTATTATAGCTGGTTTAGTAGTCGAAAATTTCGGAATTCAGCTCTAAAATGCAAAAAGAACTAGCTTAATTCACTTGTTTGTCTTTGTCTAACCTTGGGGGTGGCATGTGGCATGCCTTTTCCGTCAAGCAAACTTGGAGTGATTCTTTTTCCGTTTTCTTTACTGATTTATTTCATAGATTGTTTCTATGAACTTCTTTATCCTTCATGACAACAATCTTCTAGAAATTGATCATATGTAAGACCTTGAGTTTTTTCAGTTTGTTTGGATACCTAACAATCTTTCTCACATTTGCTTTAATATAGTTTGATATGTGACCATTTCACTCTTGCTCGTAAAGGACTTCTATTTGCATGTGCATGTTGCCATGTTCAGCTGATATATCAGGTCAGCTAGTTACCTTTCAGATCCATGAGACCTTAAGTGATATGTAGTTATTTATCTTTTCTAATACGTTCTCGTGTTCATCTTTCGTATGTTTGATCTTTGAAATTCAGACCTTCTGGCACATAAAATGGTAGTCTCCCACAACTTATGCTGAGGAAAATATCCTCTTCTTGAATGGACCCACACAATAACACAAATACACTCACATGATACAACAATAGGGGTAGATTATATGGTTCCGACACTTCACGTGTGATAGGTTTGATATTCTTTGCCAATGTTCGATTTGAATAATAAATTAGGATGGATGTGGCTTGTTAGACATATTTAAGTGAATTTCTCATATTAACTGGGTGAATGAACTGCATAGATTCATCAGAAATTCTACATTTTCTGCACTTCATATTATTAGTATCAAGTTAGCACGCATTTGTAGATACCAAGGCCTAAGTCCAGCATAATTTGGTTTAAGAGTCATTTGCTCAACTCTTGCCGTTTCTTCATACAAATTGGGTGAAAATCATTTTTCCATACAGGTTTTCTCATAGTGTAACCTCTGCCAAATCGAATTCCATAGAATTTTAAAATGACCTGCTTAAAAATATAAACCGGGAACTAGTGGTCAAACTTTTACCTGTAAAAACCAGTAACTTACTGATTGATAAAGTTACATTGCACAGTTATTACGTGAAAGAACTTCTGGGATTATTGAAATGGAAACTTCTTTATTTCCCTATAGAAGTGAGTACTTGAAAATAAAACGCATCACCATCAGTGATTGGCTAAGAAACCTTGAGATTGTCTTTCATACTTGAAATTAGCCTTTTTGGAGTCATCTGCAGACCATATAAAGATACCATGAAGCTTCCCTTGTTTGCTCAAACTGCTACATGCAGTGAAGAACCCGTTGTCTGGAGTTAAACCACCACTTCCATCTGTTGCAAAACTTGTCAAAATGGTCCCTCCAAAATAGTTATTGCTTTGATCATCAAAATGCTTAAGAAACTGAGAAACACTCTTGTCACCATAAGCATAGAATTGGAAATTCACATAGTCTATCAGGTGGCCGTACTTCCTCCACAGTGCTAAATAATGCGGTTGGACTGAATCATCATCATAGGGTGCAATTGAAATAAACGAAACAATTTCATTCTGTTTCAGGTAGTATGCAAGTTTTCCTATGCATTCTGCAAATGTGTCTGGATCAGCATGGAAATGTTCATAATCTATGTCTATGCCATCCAAATCGTATTCATTCACTATATGTTTTATTGAGTTTATAGCATTTGAAACCCAGGAATGGACTGATTCAGGATCAAAGAAGACTGGGTGGTTGTCGCCTATCGTGTCACCTGCAAGACTCATGGCTACTTTAACGTTCTTATTTTTGTCCTTGATTGAGGAAACCTGAGAACACAGATTAAAATTTTCAAGGTATGTTGTGTAAATACAGAACAATAGGTATGTATTGCATAGGTGTCTTAAACACTATTCAGGACTTCAAGTTTTAGGAAGAATTGTGGTTAGGCCCCTGATGAGATTGTTAGACCTCAAGACACAAGGAGTACTTGTATAGTTGTATTCTCCCAGAACTCCGGAATCTAGCTGTATCTACTTTCTTGCCACTATTTTCCCAAAGTTCGAAGAAGAGCATATTTAACTGATAGTATGAGTTCCATATCATAATATGTTTTTCGTTTCAGTTATGAGACGAGAACTGGAATCCGAAATTGGAAACTTTTCAACATGTTTGATAAGATTATTTAAAACTTCACTTAAATAGTTACTACTCCATAGTTTACGTTTTTTCTTTTTCAAAAAATTGTTTCTCTTTATCATGAATCCCACCATCACGTAGATATAATACTGCTCCATGTTAATACACTTATCTAAAATCACTTGCAACAGGTTAACATAAATTACTGATTGGACAGAGGAGTACCTGAGCAGGGGTGAGATTTCCAGTATCCCAGTAAACACGAAAATCACCATTTGTTGTGTGTGGGTTGTCTCCGCCCGTATAATCAATGGCAAACGCAAGAATCAAGTGAAATGTTACATCCGGATTGACTGGGACATCAGTGAATTTCACATTGTTGCCCTCAGCTCCTATGTATTCCCTGAAGAGTCTTTGTGGTGCTGAGTGGATAAGTGCAAGATTGACTATCAGAAAGTGAAGAACAAGAAGAGATGTCTTGAGTTTTGATGGAATCATGCTTTGTGCACTGTGATTCTTTCTGAGTCGATTTGGATAAAGAGCGGGTTATTATATGGTCTGAATCCATCATTTTCATGCGAATATCTTGTGCCAAACAGTTCCGTAGATGATTTCCATTCACAATGCATTCCTCATCTTTGGATTCTACTGCATTCCTATTCTGTAAATGCTATTGGCATTTTCTTGTTTGTGGAAAGGTTTGAATTGCGAAACTGATCAAATGATCTCCTTGTTGATATGGTCATTTAATTTTGAGAGGTTTGTTCTTGGTTCATCTGTCTATTGCCGGATAAATGCATTGTTACATATAAGTTGAATCTTTGAGTTCATTTTCTGTCCTTATTGTCAAAGGGACTTGTTTGTCATGGTCCAATTTCAACTGAAAGAATCTGTTTGAGAGTCAAATTGTGCCAGGCTGCCAACCAAGAAACGTTAAATTAACATTGTTAAGTTAACCTGATAAGTAATTCATACCTGTTTTACACATACAAGAATCTATCGCACGCATTCGCTGGTTCTACAGAACTTGCAATCACCGAACGCATCTTCTATCCAACTTTACGTCCTACCACTCGTATCAAGAACACGTAGGTGAGCGGTAGAGTTATTACTTAGTACTACGATTTCAACCAACGTACACAAAACAAAGATACAAAACGGGACAGCAGATGGTCACCCTTCATACATCCTAATCGCACCAGAATCGAAGCCTGAACAATAGCAGCAAACAAGTCTGTTACTCATTCAATGTAACAAAGTAGAAGAATCAGAGCTTTACATGTATGAATCAAAAAGTTTATGGACAAATTGTTTGTTGATTAGTAGTTGTGAGAAGTGTTTAAATGGGAACAGATAGGAACTGTAGGAGAGCAATATAGAGGAGAGCATAATGTATAGATAGTACAGAAGGAGCAACTGTAGATTCTGAAATGTAAAGTGAGAATTACACTATTATTTTGGCCTGGCCTGAGCAGGGCAGGGGACTTCACTTGAGTCATTAAGAGCCCTTTTAAACACTTGGTTCCGACCACACGTATAGATGATAGATGTGTCTGTTGATGCAATGACAACGTTTTTAATGTCTCTGTTAGGAACTGATTATTAGGACCATCTTCTGCAGTAACTGATAATATCACTCTACTTTTTTTTTTTTTGGCTTTTTAAAAACTTTCTTCTAATTCTTGTCTATGTTTAACGGTAATGCAAGTGATGTAATATTAGGAGTTGTGGTATGATGTGTGCAAACTTACAACTTTGTTAATACTTTAAACTGTCGACACTAATTGCAAGTTTAAATAGACATACCTACTGGTTTGGCAGGAGCGCAATGTGAAATAATTATATTTTACAAGTAGTGAAGAATTGTAGTTGCTTACAACATGTTGAATGATATTATCTAAGTTCTTATCTTCTGTTTGGAGTGAAATATTTATTTCAGTGCTAAAAACTTAAAGGGAAAATTATGAATTAGTGTCTTTCTTAGATACTTCTTACACTTTAGTGATACATAAAATCTTTATTATGAAATAGTACCTATATATGAACAGACAACAATACCCTTCTTAAATATAGTAAATGTATCTTATCTAGTTTAACTATTCAACCAGAAAATCTCCTGCAAATATTAATCTTAACAAACATCTGAATTACCCAAGCAACAATAATATTCAGTTTAAAAACACATTTTTATCTCCGACCAGCTCTGCTAATCGAAAAAGCTCAATCACCGAACCAGCTTCCGTTCAAGCATCATCAATTTCTTGGCATGCATCACTATTGTGTGATGCGTGTACAACGATTTTCAAGCATCAATATACTAGTAATCAGGAGAATAACTATT
>JAYMSL010001915.1:0-15576 GCA_036897195.1 Plantago coronopus
ATGAGGTAGAAAAATACTATTAAGTACCAGAGAATTTGGAAATTCGGTAGATTCACCATCTAGCTCCAGTGACCATGAGCAACTAGGCGACCGACCGAGATAAACTACATCAAAATCTTCCTCGATCAACTTTTGTGACTTCGACCATGAATCTCTCAATCTCTCGCAATGGCTTCACGATAGAGATTGAACGGATCCTGTGAGCTAGGGCAGAATTTGAGAATTGAGATTTTTGATATGAGAAGTGTAAAATGAAAGAAAGAATAAGCTGAAGAGACAATAATTACAGATCGTTTTCTGATAATTAATTGAAGGCCCAATTTCAATTTTTACTTAGTTTGCCGTTGGAAGGTTGTTTAAAGTGATTTTTGTAAATTACCAGCATATTATTAGGGACTCTTGTTATCCGTCCCAAATAACAAATAACCGTTCCAGATGGCATTATTTGGAACAGTTATTAACCGTCCCAAAAAACATGTGTCCCAAAAAGCCATATTTCTTGTAGTGTTTACATAATTGATTATGGGGTACTCGGTTGAGTGGTGCACGATACTAACACATTGTACGGTAAGTACAGTCCTTGTCTGATCCTTGTCCGTCCTTAAATTGATTTGTTTCAGTCCTTAAGTTGGGTTCAGTCATACTTCTCTGCAACACAATTCAATTATGTATATTCTTGATTGAATGTTTATAATTTATATATGAGAAAATTTTAAAATACACTCAAACATTTTCGAGGTTTTGCAGTTTACACTAAAACCTTTTATTTTTGGTAATCAACACTTGAACCTTTCGCACTTTTGGCAATTTGCACAAACGTTGAACAAATTTTAACAATCCTGGTAAATCGTACGATTATTCATTCAATTAGACAATTGCAATGGTTTTTCCCTTTTATAGTTTACATATTAATGTCTTTTTCTTTGTTTATTTGTTTGTTTTGTTGTCGTTGTCTTCATTATCTGGCGACTAAAATGGTTCTGTGGGATTTGTTTAACTTCTGTTTGGTTTAAAGATTTTATTTGTTATGAGCATTCCTCATATACGAGTTGAAAGGAAATTAGAAGTTGTCCGTGAGATTTGTTGCGTTTTCTAGCCTCGTCACATTTAGTTATTAACTGATACAAAAGGTTTTAGTGTCGATTGCCAAAAATTTGAAAGGTTCAAGTGTTGATTACCGAAAAATAAAGGTTTTAGTGTAAACTGCAAAAACCCGAAAAGGTTCGAGTGTATTTTAAAATTTTCTCGTATAAGAAATACAATGTGTTGAAAAGTAACTTGCGATGAGTTAAAATGTACCAAAATTTGTAATGGTATATATATATATATATTTGGGAGTGACGTAACATCCCAACTAATCGATTCCATTCAATTATAACTAGAATTCACTAAATAGATTAGAGTTCGTTTCAAACCTGACTTAGCTAAATTCCCTTTCCGTTCACTATAGACCTGAACAATCACGTGCAAATTAAATCTTCGTGTAAGAAATTGTGTTGATTCTTCACAACACACCTTCGCGCATTTTAGTCATTCCGGCATGCCCCGTGCTAATTCCTCACATCACTTCCCTCTGTTTCTGTACTTCTGGATAACGACTAATTAGTTTAAAGATATCCTCTGTTTTATACAAAAATCATGTCAATTAATCTTTGCAAGGGAATTTCAATTTTGAACACGATATACTCGATATTCTCGAACGGTAACCGCTATTGCATATCAAATCTATTTTAATTCGCAAGTATTTATATCATTCAAGTTACTTTTATAGTATACTTTTTTTCATTCTTCTATAGAATCTCATCAATATTTCAAACTTTTTATTTATTAATATTTTCTCAAATTATTATGTGATTATATTTATTTTTTAATCGGTTTACATAATCACATTCATATTCCAACGAATGTTATTTGATAATAGTAGATTTATTGGTACAAAGTCATAGATATTACAATCCAAATATGATGACAAAAATCATATATGATTTAATTATAATGATCACAATAAACCTTTTTTTAAGCAGCAAAACGAGAGTTAATTATGGTTTCTAATATAAATAATCATAATAAACCTAATTACACCAAATTACTAGAACCGGTAAAAGCAAATCCTGTCTCAATTAATTGACCAACTCATCATAGTCTAAAAAAGGGCAAGTGCAATAAATCTCATACCACTATATATGCACCACTCTTGCATGTTTGAGACCATCAACAACAGAAGAAAACACCATTTTGTATTCTTCAAACACAATACAATTTCTTTTTCATTGCAACATTTCTGTATTACTTTGGGTAACTGTACATTATACACGTATTTTCAATTCCCATTTTCTTGCGAAAAAATATGAATCCAACATCAAGCCAAGCTCCACGAAAAAAGCGCGGAAAAGTTAAACTTGAGAAGATACAGGATGAGCAAGTCTTACAGGTCACATTCACAAAGCGTCGTGGTGGTTTGTTCAAAAAGGCTAGTGAGATCTGCATCATGACTGGTGTCGACCTTACGCTTATTGCCTTTTCTCCCAGAGATAAGCCTTTTAGTTTCGGATCCCCTGAAATTCAAACAAACATTGATAGGCTACTGGGGAATGAACAACATGCAGTTCTAACTAGCGACTGTGTGCAACAGATGATTCGGGCACACCATGAACGAGAAAATCGCAGGCAAAATCAGGAGCTTATAGAACTACAAGCCATACTAACTAAGGAAAAGGAACATGCGAATGAGTTGCAACTGCAAAAAGTGCAGGGGCAGATGCTGAAATGGTACCCTCGCTCGACCGAGGATTCATCTCTTGATGAACTTGTAGATTTGCTCAAATTCATGGAAAATTTCAAAGAGAAAGTTGAGGAAGAGGAAAAGAAAACCATGATGAACAGGGAGGGTTCAAAATCACTTATTAACAATCAAGCTCTGGCATGGAATCACAGAGATGTTCCGGGATCCAGTTCTAATCCTCCTCATGTTGGATTCAATGAATTCCGAGAAGGTTATATGCAGGACCCTAGATTGGTTAGAGTAAATGTCAACCATAATTCAGGTTTTCAAGCTCAATCAGTCGACTTACTTATGAATCATATCAACAATGATTCAATGACTCTAGGCTCACATGATATGAATTTTGGCAACCCAGCCTCCGGTGATCTCATAGGCCAGCAGGTTGTGCAAGACCCATTAATGGTTCAACGTGATATCACAGCTCCAAATTCAGATTTTACCATGACCCAAGATGATTTGGATATGGTCTTCAATTTCCTATACTCTGATCATATTCCAAATGATAATATGAACTTTGATACCATTGGTCTCCAGGCTACACATGACCCTTCAATAGAAAATTTTAATCTGGTGGATCCGATTCAGCATGAACCTTCAAGTGCTCCATATGGCAAGGGTACTGTTGGACCTAACAAATCTGTCGAGTATTTTGGTGAGAGTAGCAGTTCTTATGATTTTGATTTTCCGCCAAGTGATTTTTCTACTACTGGAGGACCTGGCTTGTATCCAGGTGGATTCAATGGTGGAAGTGGTTTTGGCCAGCAATAGTCTGGTTTTGAACATTGTTTCTTGTTAATTATTGTACTTTGTTGTTTGGTTGCGTTACTCTTCTTCTTTTTTATATTAGTTTCTAATTGCTTGCTGAAAAGTATCTTGCGATGAGATCAAGTGTACCAAAATTTGTACGTTATGAGTTGCGTAACATCACAACTAATCAATTCTATCAGTTATAGCTTGAATTCACAAAATAGATTTGAGTTCCTTAAAAACCTAATCTAACTAAACTCCCTTTTCGTTCACTAAAGATTTTACAATCACGTGCAAATTAATTAAATCTGCATATATGCAAGGAATTGTGTTGATTCTTCGCAACACCGTCGCGCATTTCAGTACTTCCGGCATGCCCCATGCTGATTCCTCACAACACTTTCCAGTGTTTTATATACAAAATTCATGCCAGTTAGTCTTTGCAAGGGAATTTCAATTTTGACCACGATATACTCGATATTCTCGAACGGCAACCGCTGTTGCATATCAAATCTATTTTAATTCGCAAGTTTTTTAAACACTCAAGTTTCTTTAATTGTTTTTTTTTTCATTCTTCTATAGAATCTCATCAAATCCATATTTCGAACTTTTCATTTTATCATTATTTTCTCAAATTATTATGTGATTATATATATACGTTTTTGAATCAGTTTATGTACTCACATTCATATTATAATAGTAGATTTCTTGGTAAAAAGTAATACATCTTACAATCCAAATATAATGACAAAAATCACATAAGATTTATAATCACTTGTAAACAGATTTTCGGATAATATGTTGGTCCCACAAATTAATACATGACATTTTTCATGCACTTTGTCCCTCACAAACGGACACATAAGTAAACATAATTCATTTTAAGATTACTTCATAACGTGCATGTTTAAGTTCTTATTAACGGATATTCTTAAATAAAAGTGTACCTTATTGGTATGAATCGTCGACTGCAATAATTCAAACGTTTCGGAATTTATTTCAGAAAACCGAACAAAAGCGAGGGGTTAAGCTTATAAATGAGGAGGAGCAACAATGGTGAGACAATGGGGACCTAGTGATGGGGCTGAGCCCAAGGAAAAGAAACAGCCACTGACACATTAATGGGCCCGTATGTGAGCTGGATTGGGTAGAGCCCATTTCGAATGCCCCGTATCTCAATTCTCGCCTTTATGAATACTACGACAAAATTGTCGAATTTTACTACCAGGTTCAATGTCATCAGTCCGCCTCGACATATGTACGGATCCGATATTATGTACCGGCACGAGACACCGAGATAGCAGCGTGTTGTAGTCGTTCATCTAAATTTTCAAAATTCGTATATTTTATTTTCATTCATGTTTGAAGATTCTAATATTTTGTTTTACCGAGATTTGTAACTGAGGAGCGAGCGAAAGAGAGGATCATGTCATGCGCAGTGTACAAAATCTTTCCATTTCAAACCCTTCATCTACAGGATCGAGCATACTTCATGTTAGAGGCTTAAAGCATACATGGAGAAACAAATGACCTCCATCATCGTCTAGTATGTCAAGACATTCATTTTATCTAGGCTTAACAAGAGTGAGATGAATGAATCAGAAAATGTCCGAATGAAATCCGACTAAGTGTTACTATCACATTCGACAGTACCTGAAAGAGTGACTGTTGTGTTATTATTATTTCGACCAATTTTGAAAAAAAAAAAAGGCATTGAGCCTCAATATTCTCTAGTCGGAGTCGAAAAATGACATAAATAGTTTCCATAAGATTACAATCACTTTTAAAAAATTGAGGACTACCAATCACAATGATTATAGTGAAATCAGTAGGGTGATCTTCTCCATATCACCAAATGATCATAACAATGTGCATAATATCCGAAGACAAAGGGCAAGACACGAGCTAGCTAGCTAGGTGGATACATAAAATTCTGTACCTAGATCCATTTTCACGATCAAATTTAACCAACTTAAGATCCAAACATACATCCCAACAAATCGCAACTCATGATAAGACGCTTCCCCTCTGATCAATAAGTCTGGAGTTCAAGTCACTTTTACTTCTTAGAAAAAAAGCATGCATGATGTTTCGAACACATAAGCGCCGTTGAATTCACTTGAAAAATCGCTGAGCTGAACTGAACAATATTAAAGTATAAATTTAAACAACGTAAACATGAACTGAACTAAACTAAGTTAACTAAATGAACGTGACCTGATCTGAACTAACTAAAAGTTATAAAGCGATTGAAATGGAAGTGAACTGAATCGAACCCTATATAATATTTAGTTGCCAAGTTTCATGATAGTGGGATTTAAAATAGATGGTATATACGAGAGAAAGAGCACATGATGTGGGGTGGGCTTTTAACCTTTGACTGAAGATATGAATTAAACGAACGTTGATACAACCAAAGCCCCATCAAAGTATCATGCTCACCACTGCTTCTACAGTAAAAACTACAAACTAATAATCATATTAAATTATTAACATTATAATTAATTACCTAATTAATTAGTAACTTTTATTATAATTAAGCTTGGTTGCAGGTGTAGATCGATCAATGTGTGTGTTTGCACTTGTTCCCAAAAAATGTTCATGTGTGTCATGAGACACTCCTCATGTGTTTTCTCCACATAACTTCATTGGAAGTTGCAATTTTACACCAACATGTCAATTATGTATCACCATAATCTTGGCCATTTCATCTCACAAACTAGCTTTAATTTCTTACTATTTGATGTCTCACTAATGTTACTAGATTTACCGTGGTGAAAAATTAATTAATGCACGTAATTTGTGTAATTTCAGATATAAATGCACATATATAACAATGTCATCGTGAGAGTGTACGTAGCTCCTAGTGAACGAAGAAGATTGTGAGAGGTCTCAGACAGCAGTAAAAAAGCTAATGTTCTGCTTTGGCCGCGGCTAGATCCCGTCCAGGGAAAACAAATTTCCTATACAAAGAGATCTTCGCGGCTAACTGAGTTGCTGCTTGGTGTGAGTGATGAATTAATGGTTGTGACCATTCGATTTGTTGTCATATATTTCATATTTTTATTTCCGGTACATAACACCTCTGACGACTCCTCCTGTGCTGAGATAACACCTAACCACATAGCAATTGATGAAAAAGTTATAAACTCGTTTAGGTAAATATTTTCTGTAATTGAATCGACCTTGATCTTCCCTAAAACCTCCCAATCTTTCTTCTTTTCTTTAAATTTCCAATAGGGAGTAATTAATAAAGGTGAGTTGTATTCCTAGCTGATCTCCTCATAGAGGGTGGTTGCAAAGTCTTATTCTAGGTATATTTATATATGTACTAATAACTAACTAATAAATTAAAGAAAAATAAGTAGAAAGGGAACTAATTAATTAAGAAATACTACCTCCGTCCGAAGAAGCTTCCCATTTTGTCTTAATACCGTTTTTCGATCGCAAATTGCTTCAAACTCTTATTGAACAAAAAAATTTAAGAAATTATATTAAAATATTACCATAACTATACATTTTTAATGTAATTTTTCTACATTTTTAACCAACATAATTTAGGAGTAATTTACGACTTAAAAAAAGTTAACAAAACTAAACGGAAAACATTTAACTGAACGGAAGGAGTATAAAATTAATGTGGATATATATGATATATCCATGGAGTTGGAAGATAAGAATGAAGAACAAAAACTGAACATTGGAATCATCAGCTGAAAAGATATACATATATGATCATTATCACAAGCCTTAAGAAGCATATAAACATAATTAAGTAGTTGGATTAATAAAATAATTATTAATTATAAGTTGAATAATAAAATTTATAGGGGTATATAAGATTGAAATATGTGCGCACGTGGATGCATGTGTATAAATGGTGTTGGGGGAGAATTGAATGAGGCAAATGGCACACGTGCATACATGTGTGTGTGAGTGCGTGTTATTTTGGAGTGGACAAGAAGTGACCTCATGTGAATGAATCCATACTGATTTCACTTTTTTACTTTTTTACTTTTTTACATAATACTGCCACACACACATACGCACATAATTTCATCATCCTGAATCACACTTCTCCAAGCTCATACACTAGCCTCCTCATCACTTAGGATACTCTTTTCCTCTCGTTCCAATGAATTATGTACGTAAATGTGATTCAAGTCGGATTTTCATAAAGTTTATGTAATGTGTATGCTGCTTGTTTAGTGATAGTATGATGTTTTGATTGATTAGGAGAGACGAGACCTGAGAGGGTAGTATACCGTGATCAAACTTTAGATGATACAATATATAATTTGGTGGTGGGAAATGTATAGTGGGTAAGGGTGTCATGCATTCGAATTCACAACCCACAAACTTCGTGAGTGAATTCCCCCTTTAAGTGTTTGTTTGTCAAGAGACTCAAAACGAGCAGATAAGGTAACTGATAGTTAAAAAGAGAACTAATAGATGATAAGAGGATCTTGATAGCTGATCGGTCACCATATTCTTTTTGAAAAACTCGAGTAGGTTTTCAGATCAGTTACTTTATTAACATTCACCAAACAACTTATTTTCAGACGAGGTGAAACCACTTAATAACAAATCAGGTCGCGTCAAACACACACTTACACCAGTACAGGTGTGTTGGAGAATTATATTTTCAATTGGTACATTTAAAAAGTGGAATAACTCAAACATATTTGTGCATGCAGTTTGATAATTAAATGGAATATTATCCCTAAACACAATTATAAGACACACTACACATCTAGGATTTGGACTTAAGAGTAAAAGAGAATCTGATGAAATTAAAGCCACTAATACATTTTAATTAACAATAACCACTTGCACTTAGACAAAGTACAAAAAGTGCTTCTTTTTCAGGCAAAAAGAAACAAAAATTTCCAACATCTAGCAGTCAAACTGACTTGGATTTTGACTGGCATACCATATGTTTGTACATGTTCTCTTGATCCTTTCTTTAATCTCTTAATCTCTCTCCCTAATATAGTACTAATTTATTTATTAACAGTACTATGCATTGATCTTGTTTTGGGACTCTCGAACTATAAATTAACCATATGCTGCAGTGCAGAACAAGTGTAATTCTCTACTTCAGACTTCTGAGGCTGCACGTGTGTGCGCTCCGTAATCTTTGACCTATTCGACTTACAGATATTACACTCGGTTTGTTTATACATACTCTAAGTACTGAACTCGACATATAAGTTGGATTAACGTATTTGTGCAATAATGCAGATAGAGGGGAGCATTAGTGAAGGGAAAAGGATAGGTGTCCAAATGCTAGAATGGAGGAGGATTTGTGTACCCAGTTTTGTTATGAATGCACTGCTGTAATCCATGTGGTGACACCCTCTTCTGCCCTACCCATCATCCATACATTCCCTCTTCCTCATAGATCAACAACAACAACGACTGAACCCATATCATCGCGCATTCTATGTATGCGCGTACGTGCTACCCAACGCTATGTCTTTGTGAAGTCGACATATGTTTGTTTCAATTATTGTACTAGGCTACTAGCTAGTAGTTTGTGTACTAGCAAGTGGTTTGAAGTCGGCTAGCCCTTGAAGTCGTGCTTGTGGAAATCACATATGTTCGGAATTAATTTTGGAGTGCTCCACTTGCTACCGATTATTGGTCGATTCAGGAACTTTCAAGTGGTCGTAATTGAGAGTGTAATAAACAGAGTGGATCAAGTTGGATCTCCTGAATATTTTTCTTGTACTATCTCTATTATTTTTCTCTACTAAGACTCTCAAGTCCCGAAATCTATATATTTAAATTTTAATCATCTCGGGTTCACCTAACAAAAAACACATAGTACAAGCTAGGCATGCTACTCTAGTATCCCAATTAGCCTCATAGGTGTATGTTATCCAAAGAATCTTGCACCTTCCCAGAGTGCTCATTTATCGACTAGTTGAGTTAAATATCTAAAAGTAACGTTTAACATAATGAAAAAGATATGCAATCATACATAATTACATTTACATACATTTATGTGAACATTCAAGAAAACCAGTCAACACTATCAAAGTACACCTCACTTGGTAAAGTACTTATCTGGACAATTTCTATGACTTTTTCATAGACCTTGTGGTTATGATCATTCACGACAAATTTACGATTACGTGTGATTCTTTGTTCCCCATCCTTATTTACTATAGTAGATAATTGTAGCGATAATTAATCTATGAGAATAATAATTGTAATTCGGGTGTAAGTAAGTATTTTCTCGTCACTAACATTTTCGAACTTCAAAAGTAAATCCGAAAATCACTCTCTAAATCTCTAAATATGTATGAGGTGAGTGGTCCCTCCCATCTTCACCTTGAATCTGAGTGTAGCATGATATAAACCCCATTTCAGTGACTCATATGTAAAGCTCATCAGACCAAAATTACACATATGCCCCTGAAAACCCAACTGGCAAATCTTAGATTCATTCTTCAAAACGGTTCTAAAACATTATACTACTACTTCCAACAAATAGGTTCCCAGTTCGAGTCACCTATTTCCGTTTCTGAATTTACTACCATACTATATGTGAGGACAAAACCCTTTCCATTTCTTGGACACATATCATATCTCTGATTCTCTTTCGTCCTATTCCCCTTAACTCCCATCCTTAACACTAATTCCACACTTTCAAGTGTTAACAATCAAATCATTCATAATCCTTGATAATCCTCGACCTCTCATGTGCTATATAAACAGACACCCCAGCACAAACAGTAGCATACAAACACACCCTTTAAACACAACAAACATGGATTTCCAGTATTCGAATCCGCAATACGGATACCAAACCAAAGACCACACCCTTTACACTACTAATACTACAAATCAAGAATGCAGCAGCGGCTGTGAGTCCGGCTGGACTCTCTACTTAGACGACTCCTCCGTCTCACCACGAAACCAATCAAGAACTCGTTCGTCCTCTAGCAAGAAGCGATTCGTGAAAGGAAAAGCCTACCAAGAAGAAACCGAGGAGGATGAGGACCTTTCCATGGTCTCCGATGCCTCATCCGGCCCTCCACATTTCCATGAGGAGGACAGGATGTGTAATAGTAACGCCGTTGAGGAGTACTCGTTGTCGAGGCGGAAATCGGAGGAGAAACGACGTTCGAAGGGTAAAGATCGTCAGGCTTCTCTGCTTGATGACACTGCTAGCTCTCCCCTGTTTGATCACTCCAATGTAGGTTCTTCTTCTTCTTTGATATGATTACCATTTTATGCTAAACTCTTTAAAAACTCGGGTTTTTTAGAAAAAAGATGTACCGATTGCATTTTTAGTTTACTGAAGTGTTTTAAACATGTATCCGAATGTATTCGAAAAAATTACTTCTTATTAATAGTATTATTTGTGAATTTACAGAAAAACTTGAAGATGAATAGAAGCCAACCGACAAGGGAAGATGCGATGATTGAATATTCACAAGGCTACTCAACAACTCAGTTTGAGGTATGTCACAATATCACTTTTTATGATTGTACAAATTATTAACATTAAAAAAAAATTAAAAGCCTCTCTTTTTTCTCTTTTAAAAAATTCTTTTTATGGGATTTTTGGCCAGCTGCTAATGATTTCTTTTTTTTTTTTTGGTTATAGGCAAGGCCGCAATATCATGAGCAATATGATTTCTTCCAATCTGGAAACCAGCTTCAGCAGAACCAGTTGAGTATATGACTCTTTTTTCTTTTCTTTTTTGAAACGGCAAAATACTACTGTTTTAAACAAATATTCATAAAAAAAAATTTCGAAAAATGCATGTCTCTTACATGTATATATTTAATTTGTTTCAGGTGGTTTTAAGGTGGTGATGCAAAGAAATAAAATTTCGTCAGCGTGATGAAGCTGCTGGAATCCTGGGTTC
This sequence comes from Plantago coronopus, assembly GCA_036897195.1. Classification (NCBI taxonomy): domain Eukaryota; kingdom Viridiplantae; phylum Streptophyta; class Magnoliopsida; order Lamiales; family Plantaginaceae; genus Plantago; species Plantago coronopus. The sequence goes on from JAYMSL010001915.1 coordinate 11,416, forward strand.
CATCGCGCATTCGCGCTTGTGATTTTGTCGGTTTGATGATGTGAAGAAAGAGATGGACAAGAAGAAGTTGTGGGTTTTTTTTTTCAAAAGGCAAAGGGAACTGGAAAATCTCAAAAGGGATTTTGTTGCATTTGCCTTCTTCTGTGTTCTTTCTCATGTATCTCTTGTAAGAACTGTGAGTCTGTGAGTGCAGTAGAAAACAGCTCCAAGAAAAAGAAAAAAAAAAGAAAAAGAATTGCGAGTTTGATTTCATTTTGTTTAGACAAGATTGATTTGTTTAATTAAATTACTAGAAATAAAAGTTCATTAGCGAATTATTTATTTGTTGTTGTGTTTTTTCGTTACGTTAATTTTAGAACGAGTCTCGTGAAATACAGTTTTTTACGATAAATGGGAATTAGTCTTTGTGTGCATGCCTAGTGAGGCTTAAAAGGAGTGCAATTTGGCAAGTATTTGTCTATTTCAGATGGATGATTCTGAAGAACATGCCGGCCCAATCTGAACATTCATAAATGGCGGCGAGATGTTGCTCTACCGCATCACTTGCACATATTTGCTTCTAGAGTTCTTTCTCCTACACTATTAACGGGTACCTATGTTCCAGTCGATACGGATTAATCTAGTTGAACTTGATTTTAGTAAACTCACTTAATCGAAAGAAAGTCACTTAATCAATTATCGAACCTCTCGTTACACCGAAGTATTTATTACCACACTTACATGAATTAACTCCGTCTCTGCAACCATAAGACAGTTCAACCAATTTGTTCTGTGGGGTATATAGCCAACCACCAGTTTCACTCTTATTGGTCGGACTCGACATATTCTCACCAATATTGAACCAGGCAAATAATTAGGCATAGAAACTAAAAGATCGAGGTGGAGCCAAGAATACGACTATACGAGTCTAGTTGACGATAAAGATGTACGAAGAACATACAACCCTACAAGATTCCAGGAAACTTACATACAAATTACATATTGGAAGATGATGTAAAGTCCAAAACTTTTTAGCTAGGTTTCCATGTTTAAATGGCGTCTCAAATCTAAATTTAAGAACAAAATCTTGGAAAAGGGCTTTTCGAATTGGTTACACAACGTGGGCAGACCCAAGTGTCCCTAAGTGGCCTGACATGGGATCCACCTAATAATTCTCCTACTTTACATAATAAAAGATTTACAAATCTACCTTAACTTACCCGTTCAGCTTTCGGAAGGTCATATTTAAAAAAATTAGTCACACGTAACAGATACTGATGAACATAAACAAATGTGCGTGTGTTTGGATGTTAATCGTTTTCGAGGGTTCGAATAGTTGAGGGGTGTGATATTGAAGCTAGGTGATGGCATGGGCAGTGAGAGTAGAGATGAGAGCAAAGTGCCAAAATGTATGTTTTGGAATATTTCATATGCATATTTATGAGTGTTTTCAAAGCTCACAGATCCTGCCTGATATTTTCCTGACCCAATGAAACATGCCATTTTATTATATTGTTTCTCATTTGGAAGTTTCTTGTTATTTATTTTTCTGAGATTTTTATAAATGTTGAATTTAGTGCTTGGCATGCATGAATACTTCTCCTTGTTAGAACTCTATCTTCTTTTGGAGCTGTCATGCTAGCTGGAAAATTCATGTCATGCACAACATTTTGTCTTTCCCAAGAATCATATGATCACCTCCATAATTCACATTACGATTACGATATATTCAGTTCACTTTAATTTCAGTTCAGTATATTTATATTTGAAACAAGTTTAATTCGGTTCAGTTAAACGAGTTTTATACGAATTGAATATAGTCTTGATCGAATGCCAAAGTTCAATCCTCCCAAAGTGGAAAATGAGTTGCTTCAAGTTTTCTTAGTTAGTTTTGCTCTGAGATTGGATAAATTATAAGCTTTGCAGCGCAATCGACAAAAACAAGTCGGATAACTAAGTCAATCCCTTCACCTATTATAAGGCGTAGTACGAGGAACCAGGATCAGAGATATTCATGGCGAGAGAGGGAGCAATCACGCCACCCGCATTCTCTAATTCCATCGAACTTTTACAAATTTTAGCATTTCGTACACACAAATTTCTAACTGTGATTTTTAACTCACACCTACCTGAGGTTCCTGAAACACTAGCTAACTGGATCATAAACAATCAAATAGGTACCACCAGTACTTGCATATATAGCCAAAACTCACCTATTCTCTTAAATTAAGCACATGAGGGAGAGAGACAAATATGCATGGCATGTAAAACAAAAGAGACAAATTTGCATGGCATGCAAGACAAAGTGTGCTTGAGTAAAAGAAAGAGACAAATAGCTAGCTAGCAAGCAGATACCATATGGTTGTTTACTCATTACTTCCTCTGTCCCGTCCGAATCTTCCCATTTTATCATTTCAATATCTCATTTAAACCTTCTCATTTACCATTTTTACATACTACTTCTACTGATAATAATAATTTTGCAAACTAACCATCACTATTTTGATCAGAACAAAAATTCTCTTAATAAGTTGACTGTAAAGTCAAATGAGAAGTTTCGGACGGGACGAACGAAGTATATGATAATAGATATATCTATCACTTGTTGCATGGAGTTGAATGGTGTGAAGGATAGGGTATATCATATATCTAAAGAGTATGGAGCAAAACATTTTTGTCCATCCAACACCCACCAAAATGAGAAAACATTGGCCCCCAATATCTTGTGAATAAATAGAGATAAAATAATTAATAATTATATATGTTGAGAAATTAAATTTTCACCTAGGACTGTTCCCAATTCTCATGACAACACTCCAAACTGCAGTAATAATACTAATGGCTTCTTGCACTAGTCTGAAGTCTCCCCCCTTATCTCTGCAGACCAGCTCATATTACTCCCCAACTTCTGCTTCTATACAGGCCCACTTCCCATGTGTTCTGTATCACTTGGGATGGAACATATACGCACACGGTTACACGCGCACATATTTCGACTCTATCATGATTGCGTACTAGACGAGGCTAGTAAGGAAGTAGTTAACCGGTGATTGTAGTCTTAACTCTACCACGATCACGTACTAGGTGGAGGGAGACTGGAAATGGAGTAATCAGCTTTTGATATAGGCTCAAATGGTGTTTAGCTGTAGAACTGTGTTTGTGAACTGTTGGTTCGGGTGATCATGTCTTGTAAAGTGTACATATGATTGTCGTTCGTTAATAAAAATTTTGCCGTTTCAGAAAAGAAAAAAGAAGTTGTTTGGTTTCTAATTTTCCCTACAACCTTGGTGCTTTTCTAATAATGTGTTTAGGGAATACGCCAATACCGAATCGATTCGATTGTTTAGCACTGAACTAAGAGATAGAGTAAGCGGAGGTGGGGTATCAACTTTCTTAGTATGTAAATAGTTATTGGAGTTGAGTTAAGTTTTTTAAGAATAGATTGAGTTAAAAAATTATATAGATTTGTAGTCGGGAGTGACCGAGTGAGTAAAAGGGTGGTTGAAGAATTTAACCAGTGTTAATATTGTTTGATGAGAGATAAAATATATAGATAGACGGAAATATAAAATGAGGTGTAGAGGCGGCTGAGGACTCGATGTTACGGAGAGAGGCGAAATTATATATGCCTACATATTGTTTTTTCTAGGGTTGGGGTGGGGAGGGCAAAGTTCGGAAAATCGTAAACCTGAGTAAAGGATGAATCTAATTAGGAAAGTACATTGCATGACAATCTTCTTGTGAATGGACTGCCCTACTAGGACAAAACTCTATCCGAGTATTTTTTTTTTAAATCTTTCAATTATATGAAATAGGTATTTTAACTTGTAACATAGAATTTGTCGAACCATAAACGGTCTAATAAGAATTGATCTCGTGGTATGTCATAATTGAAAATTATTGGGCCGTTCGAATGAGCTGGGCAAAATGAAAACTGGGCCTCCAAATGATGAGATGTGGGCTAACAAAAATTTTGTGACTTGTGGTTTGTGAATGCACCCAAACTGTACTACTCCACGCCTCCCTTTAGAGATTTCAACGGATCATGATCCGCTCAAACCCGTCTAGAATCCGCACCAGAACCTAACACAATTATTTCACTAATTGTGAATGCCACTGGTACAGTGCTCAGCAATCAGCATCAATTGCTGGCCTCATGACAATTGGACTAAGGAAATAAGT